>JAMQGT020012427.1:0-173672 GCA_024447675.2 Pterophyllum scalare | reverse complement strand
GTTGTGTGCATTGCAATATTTTGAGCAAAACTGTGCTCTTACCCTGCTAATTGAACCTCCACACTCTGCTCTTACTGGTGTGATGTGCAATTAATGAAGACTTGGCCACCAGGCTGGTCCAATTTAGCCATGAAACCTCCCATACTAAAATGACAGGTGTTTCAGTTTCACTGTCCAACCCCAACACTTCTGCATCCCCACATTGTAGTCAGTATAATCCTAATTCTCATCTAATCCCAGAATCCCAACATGGGCTACAGACCACAACAAGTGAAATAGCATTTTCTGATACAGCCTAAGTGACTGATTTGCAAAATCACCTTTGACTGCTGATTGTGTAATACGTTTAAAAAAAAAATTCACAGAAAATATCAATGCTATTTCTAATTTTTGATTGGAAGGGCAGCCAACAACCTGCCTCCAAAGTTGGTGTGTACCACAACCCCTTCCGTCTTATCATGTGAGAGAAATACACAGAACCCTGAAGTCGGGAGGACGCACCACTGCACAGAATGAATTCTGATGGCTGAGATTGCACACATACTGCTAGTGAAAGATCCCACACTCACACACTGCGCTTCACACCAGCAATCTTCAGACTACAAGTCCACTTCTCCAACCTCTGGGGTCGGCCATCTCTAAAGTTCCCCGGCTATTACTTCTACAAGTGCACCCTAAATTAGCAGCAGTGTAGTTAACCCCTGGGTTAATGCTACATCCTCTCATTGCCCAACTACCACCTCACACATCTGTCAATTGCACTGTTAAGTTCAAAAAGAAAACACTGAGACAGGTGTGTGAATTTTGACATTTCTCAAGGTATTTACTGTAATAAAAATCCGCGACTGCATACGATTCAGGGGAATTCAAAGGGAGTCAGTGTTGATTCCCTTTCAGTCAGGAGTGAATTTGGCTCACTGGGAGTTATAGCGACATATTTGAGTTAAACTGTGGGTACTTCCGTGAAAAGAAATTGAATGGAGTACCACTGTCTGGATGGATGAATTCAGTCACTGGCAGTTGGTCAATTTGATGCTTTTGATCTTGCACTATATTCTCCACTTATTTGCGTTCTGATTCCAGAGTAGACAAAAACCACACTGTATGCATTAGCTATAATACAGGAGCAAATTTAGCTGCGTTACAGCTATCTCTAGCTTGACTCTGGCAGGAAAGCTGGCAAGGAGCTTAGTCTACAGCTGCCTAGGTTTTGTTTGTGACCGTGTACTGGGGTGTTTCCCATGCTGTGGGATATCGGTCTGTTTTCCTTGCAGGATGCTGACAAGCATTGCCAACCTATGAGTGAACCCCTGCACAGTTTTTCATACGCTCCCACAGCAGTAAACACAGAGGTACCTAACAATAGAACACCCGAGGCTGTAAAGAATCCACAGATGAACATAACCTGCTCCTTGTAAAATTTCTGAACACATTTCAGTTTTGGCAGCCCTCGGTCATGCTCTCTCTCTCTCTCTCTCCGTCTCTCAATTAATGTTTTTCTTTTTTTATTTTGCACAGATTTTTTTTTCCTACTGTGATATTATTCCCGCATTACTCATTTTTCTACTCCATGCTGAGCAGGCCTCTAACAGGAACACTGCTATAACACTACTCAGGGATGCTGTAACTTTTACTCTCTGCCTTCTCATGCCTGTCAGCAGAGCACTGTGTTTAGGCAGAAGTCTGGGAGACGTGCACAAAAGTTAAAACAGTTATTAAAGAGGGAATTTAACATGCGCCTGTCTGTGGTCATTTCATAATAACTGACTTAGATCGGCTGTCTGCACCTCTGCTTTACAGAACACACAAATCTGCATGAGAATGCAACTTTCGCTGTGTACGCGTCTCTGTGTTGTCCATCTCCATCTGATAGACGTCACCCTGAGGGAAACAGTAACAAGTCAGCCACCTGAACATGCAACCCGGGACACAGTGTGTGCGGTGGAAGATAAAACTCCTCGGAAAGAAGGGAGCACCACCAAAGCCATGAAGATTGCAATCACAGAGAACAGGCAGCTGAGGCGTAGAGAAAAGGGCCTCTTGAGGCAAGAGGAGGAGAACCTGCATTTTTATATGTAGGAGTGGAAGAAGACAAACTGTGAGCCAGGATACAACTGTGAGCCAGAAGTGCTGGGGTTGTGACTCCGCTCTAAAACAGCAGCTTAGATGGAGAGATGAGACAGCTGAGATGAGGCCATCACACAAGCAGGTTTATAAACATCACTGAACAGTACAGGTCTGCAGCACACACACAGTAAAGGGAAGCAGAGAAAGCAAAGAAATGCACCAAGATAAAAAGAAAAGCGTTTTGAGAGGCTCTGTTGTTTTTGTCTAGACTTCTCTTGACAAACAGTGTCTCTCTTTGTCTGGTTTTCATTGCATTAAAGTATATTTTTCAGACTACGCAGTTAAGCCTAATGTGCATTTATTTCCCACCGTCAGTTATATTGCAACATAATTGTTGTCTCTTTTTGCCTTTGGCTTTAATTTTATCCATATAAGATACCAGAGCAATAAATTGTCTAGTAGTGCGGACAAAGTAAAGTACTAACATTTATAATTTGCTTTTCTATTCTTACTGACCACTCAGGGACTTGATTCTATACACTTCAAGCACGTTATCTACCTCACATCCATGTGCAATTTAGAAAAACCAATTAACCTAATATGCATGTCGTTTGACTTTGGGAGGAAGCCTGTGCAGGAGAACAAGCACACTCCAGACAGAGAGCCCTGCACCAATCAGGAGATTTGAACCAGGGACACTTCCTGCTATGAGCCAGCCGTGCTAACCATTCTACCACCAGGCTGCCTGGCTAAGATCTCATTGCTAGGATCATAGTGCTGATATCAGACTCTGCTGCCCACTAGTCAGAGCTGAGATCACTTCATTGCATTCATTGCTCTCTCTGAATGCATGTGTGTCTGTCTTTGCATTTTCGTGACAAGTATTTATCTGATCTACCTCACACTTGGTAGGTTTGCTGCTTTGGACCCAAGGAAGAGGACAGTCAAGTACTTCGGGTGAGCCGTTATGCTTTCACAAAAGTCAGCTTGTGAACAGGCAGGGCAGCCACACTGCATTTGGCCCCAAATTGTTGAGGGGCTCTCTGAGGGCTGACAAACTTTACTCAGTGTCTCAAAACATGGCAACAGCAGTGACCTTCCCCTGCAACCCCACCACTTATACAATAAATGCACCACTCGCAAAGATATCCATTTTTGAAACCACTTTAAAAGGGGTGGAAATCTACTGCATACACACCGTGTTGAATGGGCTGCAGGCTGAGCCCATCTTTGTGTGTGTGTGTGTGTTTATGTGTGTTCAACAGCTAATTAATTGACTACTGATCATTCCCAAACTGTGTGCAAACATATAACTGCCAAATGAGAATTTGTTATGGATGCTATCTTTTGGACAAAACCACACTATAGTGGAAGAGCTGTGGTTATGTCAAAGCAAGTGATGGATGAAAGTCAACTTTCTGATGGAATATTTAGTAATGGCTGGCTCATTAGCTCTTCTTCTCAGGCTTCCGTTTATTAGAAGTGACTCACACAAAGGGACTACGATCAAATGGGTGTAAGAGTAATGTGTGCGTCGCGTGGTAGCCTTGCTACTCACCTCAGCATTTACGTAAGAAAAGCACAAAGAAAACTGTGTGAAGTAATGTTGAAGATAGCAGCTGTATTTAATATAAATCTAGATAAATGTGTGGTTCAAGACCAATGATGAACTCATTGCAGCCAAGCATACAGTCAGCTTGTGTATTTCGCTGACATGGGCCATTCCTTAAGTGAAAAATCACACATGCTTAAATCATGCACGCATGGTTCGAGATGCAATTATCCCATTCTGCACTTTCTGACAGGACAGTAAGCTAGAATTTAAAAACAAGCCAAGATTTTTAAAAAAGAGAAAAAGAAAGTGTATTTACTGCTTCATTCACACCTTAATTGTGAGTTATCAGTGTGTGTATTTTTTAAAAATTTGATTCATGCTAAATATATGCTAAAATCAGCATGTATGTTTGTACCCTGACCTTGCCGTCCTGTGTACTCCATGGGAGCAGTCACAGCTCAGTTAACTTCAGTCATGAAGATAGAAAATGTCCCAAACAGTCACCAACCAATGGATCCTGTCAGTGTAAGAGGCAGCTCTTTGAAACTGTCATGTAACTTACAGAGTACAAGCAAGAAGCTTTAATGAAATATGCAAATTCGTATTATAAACCTAATGATGTTGCACTATAATTAACCCTAATTTTTCAAAATGTTTAGAGGTGACAAAGTTCATTTCTAACGTTCCCCTCTTCTTCTGTTTTGCACTCTCCATTTGTTTTCGTGTGTGTGTGTGTGCATACTGTGTATCAGAATGTATGTGTGAGTGGTATAAAGACCTTTAAGGATCACTGACTCTTTCCTTCAGAGAATTCTTGTTAATGCAGAACCATTTTTCATTAGGTTGTCAATACAGTTCCATGTCTGACTGATTATATATCACAGTAAACAAATCAAAAACAGAAAAAATAAATCAAATAAAATACCTATGTTGGCATAGGTGGAGTCTGCTCTGCAAAGATTACATTTTCACGGTCAAGTATAATGAAATGTTTTTCATCACAAACCATTTCATAGTTGCTCAGGACTAAAGTTAATCCATAGACCGTTGGGATCAGAACAAATGATTCCTTAATGAACACTATAAAATATATATTAGGGGTTCTCCTCATGCATGTCGACCATTTCCAAAAGAGTTGGGATGATGTGTAAAAATTAATACAAAAACAGAGTGGAATGATTTGCAAATCTCATAAACCCATATCTTATTCACAATAGAACACAGAAAACATACTAAAGGTTTAAAATTAGACATTTTATTTCATGAAAAATAGCTCATTTTGAATTTGACAGCAGCAACACATCTCAAAAAATATAAAAGGCTGGAAATATAAGTGATGCTGAAAAGAAAGAGCTGGAAGAACATTTTGCAATTAATTAGGTTAATTTGCAGCAGGTCAGTAACATGAATGGGTGTAAAACAAGAGAGAGTTTCTCAGAAGAAAAGCTGGGCAGAGGTTCATCAATCAGCAAAAAAAACTGCATCTACAAATTGTGGAACACTTTTAAAAATAATGTTCCTCAAAAGAAATTGTGAAGATTTGAATATCTTATCATCTACAATAAGAGACAAGGCAAAAAATGAATATTGGATGCCTGTAATCTTCAGTCCCTGATGCAGCACTGCGTTAAAAACTGGCATTTAGACCCAGGACGATTGAGCACCTAGAATCCTAGGCACGAATGGGGCAAGATTTCTCTCCCCAAAATTCAGCAGCTGGTCACCTCAGTTCCCAGATGTTTACAGAGTGTTTTGTTAAAAGAAGAGCGGATGCTACACGGTGGTGAACATGGGCCTGTCCCAACTTTTTTCTGTGTGTGTTTTTTTTCTGCCATCAAATTCGAAATGAGCCAATATTTTCCTTAAAATGTTACTTTTTCTCAGTTTAAATATTTGATATTTTCCTTTTTGTATTGTGAATGTGTGTAATAGTGTAATAATAACTATATTGTGAATGTGTGAAATTTGAAATATTGGTTTATGAATTTTGCTGTTTATATTTTACACGTCATCCCAACATTTTCAGACTTGGGTTTGTACTTTATGAACTATTCTTCATTTTTGAGCACACATTGCCACACATCTTTGAAAAAAAATACTTTGCAACAGTTTGAATAGGTTTATTTTGGAACCAGAATTCATGCCTCTCTTTTATTAACAGCTGTTGTTTCTTCCTTTTTTGGTCTGCCTCTCTTTCTTCTTCACCCACCCGATCGGTGTATATGACCATCTGTTGGAATTACAGTTATTAATGTGTTTTCTCTGTTCCTCCGATGTGCTTTTGTGGTTACAACTTGTGTGTTTCCTAATGTTACTGTACCGGGAATGTGAGTAAAATATTGTGCTGACGTGGCAGCCTGGAGAGACTCAGCCGGAGGTAACACGCAGCCGAGTTCGAGCCTATGACATGAGAAGAAATCCAACCTAAAATTAAGTTGTTGCTGAATTTTACTCCAACTACAGTAAATCCCTGCTCTCACTTGCATTCTACTTTTTAAAGCATGTTCCTGATACACGAAACCAAACTGAAATGCAGCTTAATCAAATACAATACACGTCCCCACTCAAGCATGTGGTTTCCAGCGGTCCACCCCGTCTCAGAGAAACTATCATTCACATTACTAAATTGCTTCCCATATACGTTGTGGTGGTAAACATAATCACACACTGAAGTAGTTACATGCCTTACCGCAAGATATTAAGACTTTCAAAAATAATTTTAAAAAATCGTACATGAATAAAATTAATTTTTTGTATTTTATTTATTACGTATGTTGTTCGGGTTAT
Organism: Pterophyllum scalare; assembly: GCA_024447675.2. Classification (NCBI taxonomy): domain Eukaryota; kingdom Metazoa; phylum Chordata; class Actinopteri; order Cichliformes; family Cichlidae; genus Pterophyllum; species Pterophyllum scalare. Next base: position 167,263 of record JAMQGT020012427.1, on the reverse strand, counting down.
TTTATTTTGATGGACAATTTTTCTATTAAAATACTTACCTTCCCTTATATTTGTTTTTTTTATTTTGTGGAAGTCATGCTTCTCACATCACTATGAAGAATTCTTGTAGACACTTTTAATTGGGTTTGTTTTTAAAGCTTCGTAAATAAATCATTTGACGGATAAAGACAAAATTAAATATATATTTAGCGTATCCAACCTTTGCTTTCAAAAACAGCATCAATTCTCCAAGGTACATTTTCACACATTTTTTTTAAGGTAATAGGCAGCCATATTCCATCTTAGAAGCGTCACAGGTTGTCCCACCAACAAAATTTCTAGGGGACAGGGTTGTGGAGGTTATGTGGTAATATACTGTATTTACAAGTTGCCAGACAGGAACCAGCAGTATTGGCTCATCCATCAATCCTAGCCTATTTCCTCTTATAACCTTTATATGACTCTTCATGTCAGCGTGTGCGTTATTTTCCCTTCTTTGTATATTTGAGCAATTCAGCTGCCATTTAGGCCACAGAAATATGACGTCTGGTGCTCTAATGATTTGCAGACCATAAGTGGAAATGCCCACCATGAATCATGAAAATGCATTTTCCCATTTCCATTATGGAGGAGAATACATGCTCAGCAGAGAGATTTACACTGTCATTGCTTTTCTCATTCACTTTTTTCTTTCTCCGTCTTTGACGTGCATCCTCCCTCTCTTCTTTGTTGACCGTTTCCTCTTTCCCATGCATTTTCGTGCAAGGCCCATTTATATTCTCTATGGTTTTGTATTTTATGTCTGCTGTTAAAAGTCAACCAAAGCCCTACAGTGCATATGTTATGGGCAGAAGTGAATATCTGAGACACCTTAATGAGTCCCCTTGAGTTTTCCCGATGTTTCAATCTGATTAGTTTACAAATCCATCACAGAATGCTTTTTGTTTTTTTTTAGCTCTTCAGGGATCTGCATCCAACACTGAATTAATGCAAGAGACGTCTGTGGCTAGTTATGCTACGCTATAAAAATTATGGCAGTGCAGTTTGAAATACAACCCCCAAGTTTTGCAGCACAACACAAGGTTTCAATTTCAGAAAGTTTAGTGATTCTGGTCCAACATGAGGATATTTACAAAGCACATCCCAGGTTGAAGCAGAGTGATTATAAAAAATAAGGTAACCTTTAGATTGTGTCAAGTTCTGTTTTAGAAATCTATTTACTGTGAAGATGCACAGCTTTTGTTGCCCTTACATACAGAGATCTCATAAATGAACATGGCTAAATGTACTTTATTTTGACTGTGTTAGGTATGAAGTTGTCCCTGATTTGGCAATATGTATAGAATCAGGATGTGGGAGGTTCCACTGGGGGGATGGCTGTGATGGAATAGCCTGTGGCATATAACTGGAGCCATTTCAAATCATGATGTCCCTTAATATTCTTAATCTCTCACATTTTTAATCAGGGTCATTCAGGAGAATTGTACATGCAAGAATTTAAAAATATTCATTGCAGTGCATTGCGTCATTCATGTATTGCATGTGACTGCACACAGTTTTTTTTTTTCCCCTCGCTCTTTCTTCTCTGGATGTGTCATTCGTTGTCTTTTTACTTTCTCTTACCTGTCTGACTTATTTCAGAGGCAATTATTTGGGACAGATCATGTACTTTCAGGCAGGGTGTAAGTGGAAATGCTTCTTATGCAGCTAACCAGAGCTCTGATTGGTCTCAAAGTAGAGCTGTCAGAGATACGGCTCCAACAAAATGACTGGTTACCCTAGCAACCAGTGACCAACATTCCTAATTTTGGAGATCATTCTTCAGGTTTCCCTAAGGTCATTCATGAATGAGTTTCTGGGAATGGTCATAAACACTGCATGCTTGACTAGATGTGTAATCTTGTCTGCTTACTCTGTTATCAGATATTTTAATAATAACTTTCAACAAAAATATTTACAGACACATGAAACACTGACAAAAAGCAATCAAATTTTTTTCTGTGTTGTTGGACTCAAATGCCAATTTTTGCCTTTTTCCAACTCCCCTAATCCTAACCATATAATTTCAACACTAATTAACAACATATTTTAAATTAACTTACTGAAAGTAACACAAATTAAGTGTAAAAATCTTTCACATGTGTGACTCAAACTGTGGACTGAGTGTTGAAATCAGCACATGCAGTATGGCAGTGATAGGCTTCTTTCATACTTTTTTTTTTTTTTGCCTGAATCAAAAGTTTTTTATTTTTTTTAAATACTCCAAGAAATATAAAACATTGCTTTTGTCAGTATGTGATACAGTTTAGAACAATAATCTAATAAATATCATCAGATAATATCAAAAATATGACATATTTAGCGTTTCACAAAAGTAAAACTAATCTCGTGTCATAACGCCACAACTGCAAGAATAGACTGTGACTATGCACACTGTAAAATAATAAATCTTGAACACGGCTTTTTTTTTTGGAAACCACTGTCATGGGGAATTAATTTAAATCTTTTCAAAACGTGTGTTTTGTGGATACGGTGGATTGCATTACGCTGAAGTGCTTCTTACTTTCTGCCTAATGATAACACATACAAACAAAATGTTTGAAATGCTTAATAATAAAAACTGCCGTGTTTGTTCTGGCATCAGATTTGATTGTGCAATTTCATACTGAAAGTAAGCCTATGCTGTTACTCATCTCAGCTTTCAGTTGTGAAATATTTCCTTAACAAGAAAGATGTATACTTGATATATGCATGACATTTGCTGAACAGCCCAACGTGCTGTACATTATTTTAGGTTAACTATATTTCTTCACCATATCAGTTTTCTGTTTAAGTACCTGAAAAGAAACTTTGACCACTGAACCCTTGAACTGAGCATTCCTTCTTTCTCTTGGGTCAGAGTGAACCTTTCACTTGCTGTTCTTCTTCAACTTTGGCAGGAAATGACTACAGTTCAAGTGAAAGTGCTTAACAGCTGGTCGCTGTGATCCATAAATGCAAGATGAAGGTCCTGATTGGAGAAGCACACTGCACAACATCAAGCTAAAATTTCTGCCCTCCTGCCTGAGAGTTTATAAAGCACAGCACATAAAAACAGAAGCCAGATGACTACTCACCTCCTAGCTGTAAAAAGGAGGGTGTGAACATTAGAATGCAAGTTTACACTGTATTGTTATGTGTATTTTTTAACATTTACTGTGTATTGTTCACTAGTCTGTAATGTATCTGTACATGAACAAGCATTTTGATACATTTGATGCAAAAAATATGATGAACTAAAGCATATTAACCATTCTGGCAAAGGCTTACCATCAAATATACAAATACAATAAAACAAAGTGACCTCTTTGGAATGATTTTCATTCATACTAGCAATTAATATACACTATGATCACATGCCCATCTTAACTAATAATCTACAGTATTTTAACTAAGACACCATTCAGCTGCTTTTGAACCTGGTGTGGTTATATCAGTAAGAGAAGACTAGATTCCCATGATTTGGTGAAAGTTGCAGTAGCAGGACAATGTCCTATAGAGAATAACAATAAAAACAATAAGTATATGACACCTCTAACACCCCAGTGTCTGTTCATGTGGGTGTATGTACAGTATATGAGTTTATTCTCACACAGCAGGTTGGTGTGCAGAATTGGAGGTGTCCAATCATGACTTGATCAGCTGCAAGTAATCCAGGACCAGTCCTTTAAAGGGCTTAATAATGTCTAAGGTCAACTCTGCTGGTCTGTCTTTGGCAACTGAGATGGATCCTCTTTGATACAGTAACCATGCAGGATTTTTTTTCCACAACACAGGGACCTTCCCCAGTCACAAAGTATGGTAAAAGAGTGTTGAACACCCTTAAACTGGTGCCATCAGAACCAGATGCCCTTACTGTATGATGTTCACCCTTCCTCAGGAGAGAATGATCCCACTATTCCGCATTCAGCACACAGTATGCCAAGGGTTGCGTTTCCTCTGGCTGTCCATAAACTAACTCCCTTCTGACTTACCTTAATAGTAAGGTGAAGAAGACTGGAGTTCCACAGGGTTCCATGCTGGGACCATTCCTATGCACATATTAAATAAATATGTAGGGCTACTCTTTACATTTGCACAATTTCTCTAAAATTAGAGAGTGATGCTGAAAAATTAATTTGTGTATTTATTACTTCTAGGCTGGACTATTGCACATAATTCATTATTATCAGGTTGTCCTGAAAAGCTCCCTGATAAGCCTTCAGTTGATCCAAAACGCTGCAGCTAGAGTACCGGCAGCACTAGAAAGAGAGGGTGTATTTCTCCCATATTGGCTAATCTTCATTGGCTCCCGGTTAAATCCAGAGTTGAATTTAAAATTCTTCTCCTCACATATAAGGTCTTGAATAATCAGGCCCCATCTTATCTTAAGACCTGAATGGAGCGCTTCGAACTGCTGGCTTGCTTGTGGTTCATAGGATAATTAAGAGCAGAATGGGATGCCAGGGTGGCTCAGGGTGTGAGCAGGCAACCACGAATGCCGCTTGGCAATGTGGCGCTGGATCGAGTCCCGACCATTCCGCCATTTGCCGCGTGTTCTCCCAGATTCTTCTCCCCCGCCTTTCCTGTCTCTCTTCACTGTACATCTGTCAAAGCCAAAAGAGTAGAAGGGAAGGCAGAGCCTTCAGCTTTCAGGCCCCTCTTCTGTGGAGCCAGCTCTGAATTTTGATTCAGGAGACAGACACCCTCTCTATTTTAAAGATTAAGCCCAAGACTTACCTTTTTGATAAAGCTTATACTTAGGACTGGTGAGCTTAAACCAATCCTTAATTATGCTGCTCTAGACCTAGGCTGCTGAAGGGTTCCCATGATGCACTGAGTATTTCTTTTTCTTTTTACCTCTTTTCACTCTGTTTATACACCATGCCACATTTAATCATGAGTTATTATTAATCTCTGGCTCTCTTCCACAGCATGTCTTTTTTCCTGATTCCTGAGGTGACTGCCCCTTCTTGAGCCTGATTCTGCCAGAGGTTTCTTCCTGTTACAAGGGAGTTTTTCCTCCCCACTGTCACTAAGTGCTGCTCATAAGGGGTTGTTTTGACTGTTGGGTTTTGTCTGTAATTATTGTAGGGTCTTTACCATACAATATAAATCACCTTGAGGCAACTGTCTGTTATGATTTGGCGTTATATAAATAAAATTGAACTGTAATAAATCCATTGGCATTTTGACTCCTTGTGGGACAAAACTGTAGACACGGCATTTGGTTTTAGTCACCGCTTTTAACCTGGAGCATTTGTGAGCTCTGTTACAAGTATCACAAAAAGGAAATGCTAAAAAAAAAAAAAAGTTTAAAAGGAATAAATGTAACAGCCTGCAGACACAGCAGGCACATGCATATTATTAGCCTACAGAGGATCTCAAATGATCTGAGTCTTTCACACCAGGCGCCCCAGGAACATGGCTAAGCTAAATCAGTTCTAAAAGATGGAATAGCCTAAATCCTCTTTGCTTTCCAAAGTTGTCACTAATCACCCTTTTTTGATCTGGCACTCCTGTGATTTAGGTTAAGTCAAAAACATGTTAAGTCAAAACTTTGTTCAGGTTAGAAGACTTTGGTTGTCACTGTTAGAAAAATAACTTATTTAGGGTCTTGGTTAAGGCTTTGTTGCATCACAACCTAATCTCCTTAAAATCATAATTATGTGTATAATACTGTGACTGTGTCACTTGAATGTAAACAAATGCAATGTTTTACTTAATGTATTACTTATATTAAGTGTGATCAAAAACAGTTTGGAAACAAGTCCATGAAAACACACACACACACACACACACACACACACACACACACACACACACAAACCTTACCTGATTTGGCCACTCTCAGTTTCATTGTCATCTTCATGAGCATGCCAAGACGGCTTCCAACACAAATGCAATATTTAGTTTGCTGCCTAGAAATCCTGTTATGACCAATTGCACTGTGAGCTCTAAAATTTCATCAAGGCAAGCTTGAACAAACAGCAGATATAAACCTCTTTTTCCAAATTGATCCAAATTTGTTGTGAAGCATCATCACTGGTAATGACAGCTGGGTCTACAGCTCTCTCTGAGCAGTTTTCATTTTAAAAGCTCACAATTTCCAAGCCCAAAGGCAGCATGTCAGGTGGACAGTAAAACTAAGACCACGTTTGTTATTTTTTCTGATATTTACAGGGTTTTACCCTGCAAATTCCACCAACACAATCTCCACTTATCACGTGCCCTACATACCAGTTTTACTTCCTAGTAAAGCTAAATTAGTAATAGAAAGTAACGCTAAAGAGCATTTACACATTTACATTTTCAAAAGATAACTGATTTGATAAATTCACTATTCTTCCTGCTGTAACAGAACTTTTTTTTATACTATAATTGGTCGGGACAGCCACTGTACTGGCCATTAAGCAGAAAGACCATCCTGTTTAGTATTATGGGGTGTGAAAGGTAGAAATGAATACTGAAAGGGACAGGCGAAGATAATTCTAGTGACAAAGGTTGGGTAAAAGCTGACAGGACAACCCAATGGAGGGGAAACAGACAGCTGACAAGATTGCAGCCATCTGCGCAGAGAGAGCGTATAGATCCAGAAGTGAGATCAATCAGCATTAGTCAAAAACAGATCAATAGAAAGGCTGTTATGTGGCTGAAGAAGCAAACTTCCTTTAGAGGCCCAGACTCTGATATTCATCTCATGCAATCACATCCATTTCACTGGAATTGTTAAAACCAAACAGCTTTTGGTAAAGAGGAAATTTGATATATGGAACATAATTAAAATTAAAATTAAATGTAAAAAAAAAAAAAAAAAGGATAGCTGGGTGTGCTAAATAATGTATGCTAATATTAGTATACTAGAAGCCCTCATAATTAGACATATAATAACTGAAAAGAAGTAATCTTCCACATGTCTGTTCTTTTCCTGGCTCGTCTCCTTATCTGAAGGCCACATTTGAAGGATTTCTATGCCAGCTTAGTGGAGGTGCTGTGTTTGTGCTCTCCTCATAAACCTGGAAATGGAAATTGCTGTCAGTAAAATCTAGTTCATTGCTACCACAGCTGAAGCTACAAATGCATTTTTTACACATTTCCACCAACCTCTGATGCTTTGTCTGGAAGCCTCAGGCTGGCATGAATTTACCCATGGGCAATCTTTCCACTCTGGTGCTCTTATCTGTCTCTTTTTCTGCCCCTTTGTCTACAGTTTCTTCCCTTACTCAGTCTCTCTCCCTTTCTCTCTCTCGTTTCCCTCCAGCTACTCCATCCATCTCAGAGGAGATCGTCAAGCCAATCTTCTTTGGTGACACTTTTACAGGATGTCCAGGTTGAACTATGACCCAAGATCTACTGTTGCCCCCACCTGCCACATGATATAAAGCAGCAAATAAATTAGCAGCAAATTACCTGTCAAGCACCTGCTGGCAAAGATGTTGGAAGTCTCTGACTACCACAGAGCAGCTGGTAAAGGAGACAACATGGGGCATTTCCATTTGACCAGAAATCGCTACTTAAAGAAAATGCTTCTTTGCACCATCCGGAGAATGTATCAGTATTATAACATATCATCTGTGGCTGGATGTGAGGCAAATTCTAAGTGACATGTGAGCTGTCAAAAGCGCTGTTCTCACAGGGACAAATACGTTTAATGTTGAGCTGAATTAATCAATGTTGACAAGGGAAGAACTCCCTTGGCTGTTTCCTGTCACGATGCATTGTTTGCCTCACCTCCTAATTGCTCTTGCTTGTTTAATTAACTAATTGTAGCCCGTTATGATTCTAGAAATGATTGTTTAATTTAGTGCAATGAAAGTGTTGGGATCTATGGTGGAGGCTCATGAAGATGGCATGGCAAATCGGGACACATTAGCTGAAACAAGTAAGGGTGGCAAAAATTATTTAGACTTAACATAATCACTTTAGGACAGCATCAGCAGGAATTACCAGTGATGAGATCTGTGGCTTGGGGCAAACCAAAGACAGCCTGAAGACTTCTAAATACAACAAAAACTCAATTTGCAATCATTAGTTGTATGAGTTGCAATTAAAGGAATATTAAAATCTTTAAAGATGTAGCTGTGATATTCAAATGTAGCTCCCTTTCCCCATTTGTGTTTTTTATGATACCAGTGAAACTAACTTGCCGCCTGTAACTGTGAGATTCTACATCTCTTTATTCAGTTCTACCTGGGTGACTCTGGAGAAGCCTGCTGACTGTACATTGTTTGCAATAGATACCACCTGTTTGGAGAAAACACATTAAAGCTCAAAATGAAAGGTAATATCCAATGACCTTTTCGATGAGACCCATCTGCATTATTCAAGCTGAGTCCAACAAGATCTGATGTGGAATCGGCTAAACGATGCACCCAAGTCATGTTTTATTCATGCGGTTCATGAGCTGCAGCCACCCGGAGACAAATGTTGGGAAGTTTTTGTAGAAAGAGTGAGATAAAACTGCACTTCAAAATAAAGTAATAAGAGAAGAAAGGAGAAGAAGAAATTGTCCATGTCAGCAAGGAATCGCTTAACAGTTTCTATACCAGATCTCTGTAAAATTCATTATTTTGACGTAAATGCAGAGAAATAAAAACAAAACAAAAAAACCCATCTCCGATCAGCATCACAGAAGTTCATCAGACAGATTTTAGATTGCCGATGTCCGTTAAAGCCAATTGAAAATGATGGAAAAGCTGCCAAAGAGGCAGAAAAGTCATTTCTCAACAAGTGTTTCATGTACTGACAGCAAACTAAGTATACGGTTCCTGAGGCCGTCCAAAAAAAATGCACATTTCACAACTAGGAGATTCTGCAATAAGCAAAAACACATTATTCTATCAGTGTTTAAAGACACACTTTTATCATCATCAGATCAGGTTTCCAGGTGACTACACTGTATGCAAATTTCTCTTTCTAAGCAATGATATAGCCGAAAGGCTTCCCAGAGGACATTCTTAAAGATAATTTACCCGAGGTTAAGAAGGTAAGCGATGTAAACACTCTTTTTTTATATATATCTTTTCTTATACACATTGTTATTCTTTTATCTTCCTCCATAAAGCATTTTTAAATGTGGTAAACTGCCTGAAGACAGTACCCTGATTTTTCTCACAAAGCTTCATGTGTGCACCTCAAGCACTTAAGTGCCATCAATGGATTATTATTGGTTTGTTTATTCATAACCATATGTCTACTTTTAATTATTCATTTGATTATTTGATTTATTTATATTTTGATCAGATACTGGTGGATTTCTTCATCTGATTCAGAGTATTCTGGCATCAATTTTAAACACTGGATATCCCATATTGGATTTTATGAAACAATTGTGGATTTGGGACCTCAGCCAACATAACAATGTTGGAGCCTTTAATCACTAGGGCTGCAATGAGCAGAACTGTATTTTGGCTAATAACTGTTGATTTTGTTGTTATAAAAGCAAGCTTATAAAGGCCTAGTTTGCAGCACACTTAATCATGTCACCTTTGGATTCAGGATATTAAACTTAACAGGTCACTGGCTAAATATACATATTTATTTCCCAATTTCAAATTTTTCTGAACAATCTTTCCTAAGAACAATCCTGAACTCATTCAACCTACGTTTGGGCAGATTATTCTAATTAGATTAAATTAGATTAGATTCAACTTTATTATCATTGTACACAAGTATACACTGTGTATTCTAATGGACTGCAACAGACGTGGAGGTATATAAATCATATTTTATTTAACCATTAATCAGTTTGACAAGGTGGTCAGATCCCAGAGATCCTGGTGAAGCTTAAAAAGGATCACAAAAATAAATTCAGCTCAACAAGATCAAAGTTGAGAATGACTAAATCGGTTTAACAAAGGTGAATGTGTTGCAGGTGGTTGCATCTGTTGAATAAGTGGAACTGCCTACAGAGTTTACCAGAAGTACTTCTGGCATCCATTCAGTGCTCCAGGGTTGTTTTTAGTGTTTGAGTTTGAAGAAATCAAAGGATTTAAAAAAAAAAATCTAAATAATATTCTCAAACAACCTAATAAAAAAAGTACAAACTTAAACAAATGCTCTATTTTATTTTGCTTACATTACTACTAGACTGTCCACTTTGCTGCTTCAATAACATAAATTTCCCGATTACGAGACTAATAAAGTCTATATATCTATCTCACTTGTACTAATTTCTTCACACTGTCACAGAAGTTAACATGAAGGGAAGAGAAGCTGGTGTGTACATGTGCTTATTGTTCCCAAAAAGAACTGTTTACTACTTTTTTAAAGACTAGAACAAAAAAATACACTGCTCAAAAAAATGAAAGGGACACTTTGAAAACGCATCAAATCTCAATGGGGGAAAAAAAAAAGTCATGCCGGATACTGATATGGACTGGGTAATGAGTTAGGAACAAAAAGATGCCACATTGTTTCATGTAAATTAATATTATCAACTTACAGAGGGCTGAATTCAAAGACACCTCGAAAATCAAAGTGAAACAATTACGTGGCCAGCTAGCCCATTTAGCCAAAATTTTATTGCACCAACTCAAAATGGTAGTTTTGAGTTTCAAGTAGTGTGCATTGCCTCCACGTGCTTGCATGCATGCCTGACAATGTCAGGGCGTGCCCCTAATGAGACAATGGATGGTGTCCTGGGGGATCTCCACCCAGATCTAGACCAGGGCACCACTGTGCTCCTAAACAATCTGAGGTGCCACCTAGTGGTGGCAGATGGACCGAAACATAATGTCACACAGGTGTTCTGTTGGAATTAGGCCAGATGAGAGTGGGGCCCAGTCAATGGTATTAATTCTTTCATCCTCCAGGAACTGCCTGCATACTTTCGCCACATGAGGCCAGGTATTGTAGGAGGAACCCAAGATCCACTGCACCAGTGTAGGGTCTGACAGTGGGTCCAGGGATTTCATCCCAATAATGGCAGTTGATAAACCCAATGGCACTCAGGGGGCTGTTGTCTAGCTTATACAGGTCTGTCTGTCCCTCCATGGATATGCTTCCCCAGACCATGATTGACCCACCGCCAAACCAGTCATGCTAAACGATGTTACAGGCAGCGTAACATTCTCCATAGCTTATCCAGACCTTTTTGCATTTTTCACGTGTTCAGGGTGAACCTCCTCTCATCTGTGAAAAGTACAGGGTGCCTGGCATTTGCCACAGAAAAGCACAATCAGGCTCCACGGTGCCGGGTAGTGAGCACAGGGCCAAATAGAAGGTGTTCAGCCTTCAGGCCACCCTCACAAGATCTGTTTCAGATTGTTTGGTCAAACATTCACACCAGCAACCTGCTGGAGGTCATTTTGTAGGGCTCTGGCAGTGCTCATCCTGTTTCTCCTTACACAAAGGAGCAGATACCAGTCCTGCTGATGGGTTAAGGACACTTTAACAGCCCTGTCCAGCTCTCCTAGATAACTGCCTGTCTCCTGCAATCTCCTCCACACTCTTGAGAAACCTTCTGGCAATGACACGCATTGATGTGCCATTCTAGAGGAGCTGGACTACCTGTGCAACCTCTGTTGGGTCCAAATAGGGACAAGTGGCACTGACCCTAGCTAAATATAAAACTAGTGAAAAAACAGAAAAGATGAGGAGGGGAAAAATGTCACTGGCCTCCACCTGTAAAACCATTATTGTTTTGAGGGTTGTCTCAAAGACAAGAGGGTTGCCCCTCTAGTGCCCCAGCTGAAGCTGATTAAAACCCTATTTGCTACTTAACTGACCAGGTCAATATTCCAGAAGTTTAATTGCCTTGATGCTGTATTCTGATTTAAAAGTGTTCCTTTGGTTTTTTTGAGCGGTGTAGAATTTTTATTACCTACTGTGAAATGTATTACAACAAGTACCTCGTCCAGAGACTGCATTATATAACATACTTTGCTATGAGGATGCACAACCCATTATCTCCATCAGTGAGTCAGTCATAGGAACTGATATGCATTCTACTGCAACTAGCTGCTTACTGTTCTACAATAAAAATCCCTCTGGGGCCCACGCAGTCTCCATTTGCTCCATGTCATCTCAGACAGTCTGAAGAACATCTATTAATTTTCATCTCAGTTGCCTGATTCCGTATGACTTTAAGCTGGTCTCCAAGGGGCCGTGCGATGCAGCCTAAGTCCATACCCCTCCTGTCAGTCACTGGCTATGACCCATCCATCATCTGGTGCATAATTACTCTGTACAGTTACCTCCCCGCCTGCCACTGCAACTTTCAGAGACTGCATTCAGAAGAAAGGTGAGTCTAGCAGCATGTCTATCTCAGCCTGTCTGCAGAAGTGATTAGACCTGCAGGCGCACAGGCCAAATTCATCAGTGACAGCACTGGGACCTCAGAAACACTTTAAAGTATATAATCTTCAAACTGTGAGATTATATACCTTTGCAGCTATGTTGATGTTGTATAATTTATACACATTATATCACAGGAAAATAATTTTTAGCGAGACATTAAAAAGTAAGATATCAATAGGAAGGTAGAAAGAAACACAGGAGGAGGGAGGGAACGATAGACAGAGGAAAAGACTGTTTTGGCTGAGCAGTTGTCTCACATGAAGAGCAGCATGCTGTGACCATATGCTAGTCCAGGTGGACTTGGTATCCAGGCAACTGTATCAAAGCAGTGGGGGCATTTGTGACTGAATCCAGAGGACTTTTCAAACAGAGGAGTCAGAGAGAACAATGCAGCTATCATCTGTCAGCAGGTAAGATCACCTGGCCTTGCTGAGCTCAACTCTCCTTGTGGCAACTCTACAGGGAGTTCATTCAGACTCTAGCTTGCCCGAGAAAGACGCTCACACAAGGTGCCTGGCAGGAACACTGGCATGTTTGTTTCATTTTGTTTTTCAGCACTGAGAGAGTGTCAGCACATTCAAAGTATTGACCAGGTGCTTAACACAAATTAGAAAAAACTAAAATGGAAAGAAAGATGCAAGAACATTTGACTTAAGTTTACAGCTTTTGGGTCACAGGTTTTATCCAGTGGCAAAATTAATATTCATGTCTAAGATGCTATTTTATAAGTTGCTGATAATACTCCCAAACCATCAGTCTATAATACTCATTAAATTGATTAAAATAAATCAAATAGCAGGGGTTTTCCTACACACAGAGACTACAATTTAACATTTTAGGAAAAAAATGCAGGCTCTCTGCAAACGTGTTTAATCAAACCCACAGTGGTTGAACAAGCAGCATATAAACTTAAATACCTCTTTGACTTCCAGCACTCATGTCTCCTCTCATCCACAACTGATTTTACACAGACGCTGGATCAGCCGGCTAAGCTGCAGTGTTTTGGTTATGAGTGGGTTCGACTTTTATGCTATCTGTGGTGTGAGGACTCTCCCAGCGGTTTTAATGGGAGAATTTTAAACACTTGTCAACATTAAGTCGCGTGTGACACGTGCCTTTGCGTTGTGTCAAGAGCCGCATTTCAGTGCCTGTGCTGGTCCACATCCAGGAAACTGAGGGCCCATTGGAATAACTTTAATTTCCATTCTTGAACCTGCTTCTCTTCAATGCTAAAGTCTCAATTTTATAATGAAGAAGTCATCTGGAAAAAAAAAAAATCACCATTCACATTAAGTTAAATTTTGGCTTTATTTATTCACACTAAAAATGAGAGAAACATTGAAGCCAAATTTGGCTCAAGTTTCCCGTTAGTGGCTACACTGATGCTTTGCAGCATGTAACCAGTGCTGCCTCATCTGCCTTATGTAAGTTAGGCAGTAAAACAAGGTGAGATGGTAACACAATGTAATGTATCATAAGATACTACTGGAGAAGGATGTAAAGACAAAGAGATCTACAGCTATCAAAGAATCCTTCCCAGTGAGCAGTATTTTTGCTCAAAATGCCCAGGGTACTTGTGGTTTCTATAACGCCACAAAAAAATCTGTTAAGCGTTGCCCTGAACTGGCTGCATCTGTTACAGCTCCACTTTAAAACAATGTAGATGTAAATGTTTAAACCCAATAAAACGCATGTTGTATCAGTGCACACACTGCAAGGATGTTTGACTACCAAGGCATGTCCTGTATATGTTTGGGTCAATCATGAGTCATCTCTCAGAGAGCTCCTGTATGCAGCAAGGGTGTGCCAACAGGAAATGAGCCCAAGGTCAGAAAGCCACATGCAACCCTTCCTGTAAGTAACCACACTCCTGCTTCTTACCACCTGCAATCATTGCTGTGCAAATAAAGCAAATAATATTTACATTTACAAATAATATGAATAAATCCTCATTTTACACCTTTCCCGGCAAATGCCGTTGATATCTGATATATAGTGCTTAATAATTTACATTTAAATCCTGTAATTCTCAAAAAGGAAGAACATTTTAGAATTTTGTGTTAACTTGGCGGTATGTGTAGCGGTGATTTTTTAATAGTGAATAAGTGTGACTCCATACTGTAGTGGTTTATAAATTTGCTTAATAAGCAAAAGGTTGCTGATTCCATTCCCATTGGAGACACATATCCCTTTAGCGTTCTCTGAGGAAGAAGAAACAATCATTTCTTGTGCAGTTTTTATAAATAATTTGGACAACATCTACAACTTTGGCAAAAAATACATTATGGGCTCAATAACATTTCATTTACTAATGCAACATGTGCATAATTATGTACACAAATAAAAGGAGAGCATTGTTTGTTAAACTGTTATGTAACGATCCTTCCATTGGGTTGTATCTTGTGTACTTATTAAACCTGAATAAATGGAATACTTATATTGAGACAGAAGTAGCCCTGCACAGGGAAACGTCTAGCTAGCAGAAGATGCAGTAAATGACTAACTCTGCTGATGAGGGGAACAATAACGCACAAGACAAGCAAGATTTTAATGGAAAACTATCCACTGATGCACAGAATAATTTCCCACTAAGACACAAAAGGTAATTTGGCTTATAGTATGGAATACACTTAATGCTAATCATATTTGAATCCTGTATACTAGCATTCAGCAGACCATTAGCAGCACCCCCCATTAAATGAATTACATAATAATCATACTAGTACAGCTCATTTTATTTAACTCAGCCCATCTGACTCAAGCAAACAGCTTGCGTGTTAATGCTACGGTTCAAACTAGAGAATGAAGGATTGACTTTGAAAATTGTAGAGCATTTTGGGGCTTTTTGGAATAGAGCCCAGCCAGTACCAATGCCAAGTTTTGAGCATTACATTTATCAGACAGGAAAAGCCAAACCTGAGACCCCTGCCGTAAGGGTTCCATACATTTATAAAATGCAACCATTCCAGAGAGAAAATATGAAATGAGAATTAAGCAGGATATTTAATCTTTCAATTTGCTTTTTAGCCCCCTGCCACAAATTAAATAGTGAATGACATATTGCACTGTTTGTAACAAAACAAAAGTCTTCAAATCAAAGGAAAATTTTATTTTTAGAGATCTTTGCTGCAGATACAGACACACACACACACACATAAATAAATTACTACTAATGTACATGTACAATTATACAATGTACCTAATACAAAAACATACTTTGATCCTTCTGAATAATGGAAACCAAAAACATGCTGCTGAATTATAGTCTCAATCCTTTCCTTTAGCTGCAAAATAAACACTCAAAATCACAAACAAAAAAAAATCATACAACTAGAGACAGTGATTGTTCCTTGTCATTTTCTCAATACAGTGAGGCTGGAGTCCCAAGCTGCAATCTGTCTCTAATCTTCCACAGTCAGGGGCTAGCTAATAGGGGGGAAAGGAAGTCAGTGTAGGCAGCTGCGTCGGCTGGTGAGCCGTACACACTAACACCCTGAATCTGTTGCTCTTTTTCATGGAACTTATTTCAGATGAAATGGAGAAAGATCAAAATGTGCATGGTGCATATAGTGCTGGGCCTTGGCATAATGAGTTACAGGTGGGGTTTGAATTCCCCACCGCTGTGGCCCACAGCTCCAGATGAGCCTGAGTGCTTTCACAGGCAGCTAGCTAGAGCCACTTTGTGATTTCAGAATACTTTTCCATTTCAATTGAGCTGCTGCTGCTGCTGCTGCTGGCATTGACACTGAACATTTCAAGATGCAAAAATATCTGTGTACATGCTGAATCGCAAAACTCACAAGGTCTCTTGTAGGTGCAGACAAGTTAAAAAAAAAAAACCTTCATATTCTGTTTTTTTGCAGGAGTATTTTTTTAACCTTTTTTTTTTTCCTCATCTCAGGCAACAATGTTGTGAATTAATACATGTATAGCGAAAGTACAGAATAAGGAAACTAGCTCAAGTACTGTAGTTTGGAAATGTGTCGTGTTGGATGTGGTTAGTCGTTAATCCGAGAGTTATGAGTAAGGCTGTAACCTTCAGTTTCAAAGGTCTCAAATCTAAGTACTACCATGGCCCTGCAAGGTTGCTATATCCCTGAGAGAGTACAGAATAGTACAAGAAACAATAACTGGCGAAGGAGAGCAGGCAGGCATGACGAGAGCATACAAGAAGGCACTGACCACAGGTTATGGACGCTTGAACTTTGTGGTAAACTAGGGAAATGAGGCTGCCATCCCTCTCAATTTTCCCCTCAACAAAAACCCCAGCTCATATGGTAGAGATTGATCGTAGATCAAAGAGAATTCCCAGTTAGACACAGTCATCCATTTCATTTGTGAGCTCCCTCTGATCACCAAATGTGTACAGGAAACACTTACGTGACATTTGCAGGTGCAAATTTTAAATGTTACCTTCAGCACTTTTAAAGATAAGATATGGTTCTACTGACGATTTCACTGCAGACACACGCCTCATTTTAGTGGCTGGTATTGCCATATAGGCATTAAAGTGCATTTTTAAAGGAGTCTAGACATTGGAGGGTATAATTTTAAAGTAATTTGAAGTAATTTAGGCCAAAAAAGCTGAGCCTTTCACTCTGGTTTGTCCCCCAGGACACCCAAGAACTTTGAACTCTCGTAGACCCTGGTGTGTATATGTTAGTTCGTGACAGGGAAACTCTATATGGGTGTGCTTCTGTTCACTGATACACTTAGAGGACAGCCAGGTTCAACGTGGAGGTAAAGAAGAAGTCATCACTGAGGAGATAATGGACAAGGTATATTGTCAGTCCAAGGCAACTAGAAAAGACCCAGACTACCATCTGTATGTTAAGTATAACATTTTTTTAAGAAATGTATTAGATTTTATGAATATTGAGCATTTTATTTCCTAAAATCTTACAATACACAAAAACAATTACAAAAGGCAGTCATTCATAAACAATACGTGCGTTTGTGTTTTATCTATGTTTACATATATAAATTTTGATTTTTTTTTCCCTCCAAAGAGAATCACCAGCTGTTACAAGTTTGCTTCTTTAGCTGTAACTATATTTTCCTGTGTCTCTTTGTATGCTGGAAAATTTAGTCTGCGTCTGGCAAACAGACCAATAAACTTGGAGATTATTGGGTTGTCCCCTTAGAACATTGCATGTCACCACATGCATAAAGGATATTTAGGATATCAAAAACTGAAATTAGAGGCGTCATTCTTGGAACACTAGAGAAACTAATACAGATACAGCATGTAAACCACATGACGTATGTATTCATTTTGGGGTTACGCGCTGGATGAAATTACCATGCGAACACAGCAGACTGGAAGCTATTATTGAAGGAACCGAAGATTCAGAACTGCGATTCATTATATGGGACTTTTGTGAGATGAAAAATTCAAAACAGCTCCACACTTTTATACATGCGGAGTATTCGTATTTATTTTTGCCAGTCACGTAAGTGCGATTGATTCAACACATATTAGTCACAGCATAACACAGTGTTAAGGTAGAACATCAAATTTCTGTAACAGAGTGTGCTTTCTTTGATTTCCCCCCCCCCTAGAGTACATGTAAGTAGTAGTAAACCGTGTTCTTCAACTGCTGTAGAACACTGAAGCATTTAGGGCAAATTCCTTCTCTCAAGCAAAGTGAGTGGCTTGTGTCGTATCCTTAAGAAGATTTTGATATACTGCACTGCTACTGATGATATCCCCACAGAGGACAATGCTGTGCTGACATGCTCACTGGGCCAGAAACAAACTGACAGCCTATGCCAAGTATACGGTTTCTAACATCAGAGCACATATCTCACAATACAAGTTTCCCCTCATCCTCGTTTCGCCACTACACCCTTTACTCGTCCTCTGTGTTTTTTTTTGTTTTTTTTCCCCCTCTCTTGTCTTAAGGAAAAGGGCTCTTGTAACCCAACAGAGAGACACTGATCCCTGAGCACAGCATCTGCTGACAAGCCAGCCTCCCATTCAGCCTTGGCTGGAAGCATGGGCTGCCGAGAAACCCGATCCAGCTTGGCAGGGTCTCAACAATCGCTTCCTGCCCCATCCGGGCCCACACAGCTAAGTACTCTTAATTAAAGAGGTTAACTTGTCTAAGATGTGACTGAAGAAAAGAAGAAAAAAAAGAAAAACCCTGAACAATCACATCAGTGTTTCCTCTTTTCCAACAAAAGAAGTTTCCTCTCTGACATGGTATGATGTGAGCTCTGATACTTAAATAATTACATTAAGGAAGAAGTTGGTAAAGTATCCTCTTAAATGTCTCTTAATAAGAGCGGGCCACCCCACTCGGTTCCAGAAGGATCGAGAAGAAGACACAAGGAGATGATAGGAGAGGAGAATTCATGATCTACACTTGGACAGCTTTTCGCTCTCTGTGGTGCTCTGGGAGCCCAGAGAAAGTGTAACAGGAGAGGGGCAATTTTATTATTCTTTTTGGTTGGTTGTCAGCATACATATTAATGAAGAGTTAGGTCATTGCCAGAGACATCTGTATTGGCCTGTGGGGCTGCCTGCTAAACGCCAGAGAAATTAGAAATGTAAATTTATACCCAGAGATACAATATGAGAGATTCTTCTCTGTTGTTTTAGGCTTTAGAACTGTATGAGCTTCCATTCTCTGGAGGCAGCCCTGCGGAACAGGCTATTCATTGCAGATCGACCAGATTGCAAATGACAGACTGTGTACAACAGGCCTGTTGTGTCTCCACAGCAAAACATGCAAATCTCATTTCATTCAGCCACTCTGCCTTACTGCGATCCATGTTACTGTCAATGTATACAACACACACCAAAAAAAGCACAGCCACCAGGGTCTTGGTTGACAGTTTGAATTTCAACATATGAAGAAACACTTCTGTGTGAACATTTTATATGATAATAGAAAGTATGACATTTTAAATTTGATTGCAGAAAACCGTATTCTGCCAAAATCTTTTTCCTTTTTTTCTCCCCTCAGAAATAGTCATTTGTTGTCTATGTCTCCATTTCAGCAAAATTCTATTTTATTTTTAATGTACTATCGTCCCCCATGTATCCCAGGTCTCATTGTTGCTTCAACAGTTTCTTCACAGAAATGATTTCAGTCTTATCTGTTCACATTTTATCTTAAATGCTTGTCCATAATTACATCAGATATCATTTGGGAACCTTCTAATCCCGTGAAGTCATGCTTGTGCATTTAAACAGTGGCACATCAAACCACAAGTACACACAACATGATGAAGACAAACCCTTCCTCAAGTGTCTATTGAGAGCTTTCCTGGGTATTTGTCAATAAAAATGATGCCTTTTCTCACTTGTGTGTTGGGGTATTGATTAGGAGATGAAGTGCATTCACTTTAATGGAGCCTCTATGGATTCAGACCTACACTACAACAGGTTCAGCCATCAAGTCAAACATATAAAATTGCCAGACAAATTTTCATTAGCTCAGTCAAAACACATCTGGCTGTAGAGTGGGTCCTGAGGGGGCAAGGGGTACTTTGCTTTGTTATCATTAGCTGTCAGGACATAACCCATCTTTAGCATTCCACTTAGAAGCAAGAGCCAAAACCTGCAGAACAAAAAACAGCTGTGAATAATTCCCATTTCCGTGCTGGGATTTACATTCATCCAATGAACGAAAAAAAAAAGCTGATGTAATTCAACTTAATTACCACACGAGGCTCCATAACGTGAGAGAACCACTCTGATGATGTGATGCCAGGGTAGAGTGCCATGCTGTTTTTCTGCTGCTGCTGTTGTTGTTGGTGGTCACCTTCCTCTTTCCTTCCTGCTTTTACCGTGATGGGATCAATCTCCAGAGGAGATGGTAATCACCACAACAACATGCAGCAGCACAGCTCATTAGTGTACATACATAGCACACACCAGGATTCATGTCTGCAATTTTAGAGGAACACATTAGTCCTTGCCACCCTTTGATAAAGCACTATCATTGATCCAGCTGCAGGGAAAGGCTACACAGTAGCTTGAGGCAAAGGTCCGCAGCCGCAACAAAGACTCGTCACCGCTCCACCCACTACCACTTCCTCCGTCTACCATCCAGCATCAGCCTCCTTTACTCTCTAGTCCTTCGGTGTAGTCACATAATAAGCCGTGATTGCTACTCAATCTTTGTCTTTTTTAGAGACAGCCCATTTGAAATGCCTATGGCCTAAACAGAGTCTGCATGTAAAAACTCATTACTGGTGGGTGATGGATGAATCCTTTTTTTTCATAGTGCGCAGCTGTAATAAACAATCACTGAGGAAGCATGTGCAGTACAAATCATCCTGTACACAGCCTTACTCACATCAATATTCTTGTTTTCCACTCTCAGGGTCAATACTAATAGACCAGTGCAAGATTGGAGATCCTTAGTGCACAATCCATACCAAAGAAGCGTGGTGATGTTTGCACAAGCCTAGCTTATGTCCTTGAATTGTGCAGTTTATTTTATATTATTACACCTGCAAAATTCAAAATTCAATATTTTTGAACTACAGGTTGAAACACCTCTGACACAGTGAGCTTGAAGGATTCGAAATATTCAACAAAAGTGTGCATGCAGTGTACCTATCTGCAAATTTCAAAAAATATAATAAATTTAAAAAAAGGTTAAAATCAGTTTTGATAAAGTAAACTTAAGAGTTTGTGTCATTCAAACATTGCATCTATCTATCAAACTATCAACCAATACATCAAGCATTTCTAATTGCCCGATAGACTGCACTCGTCTCCATTGGGGATGAGCTGGGGAAATGACTCAAGACAGCAAAAGCCTTTTGGTTTCATGTGCAAGTGATCCTGAGACAAAAAGGCTTAAATCCCCTGTTAACTACAGTAAGAAATTCTGGTGGGTCAAAGTTAATGAGAAAGGGTATACTGTGTAAGTCACATTTAAACCTGCAGGGAGGTGTGCTTCACTTCACTAGACATCCTGAACATTAGGCACCAATTAGGTATAATAACTTAAAAGAAGCAGAAGTATTCGTAATGATGGAGGAGCAACACAGATTTTATGTCATGTATCCCATAAGAAGAAAAAGCATCTAATTGCCACCCGTTAGACTAAGGCAGGGGAAATGCTTCATAGCTCTCAGTACAAAACAGCTGGTGAACCAATCATATGCAAACATAACCTGTGATCAGATAACTGTTAATGAAACTGCTAATTAGAATATTAATGAACTGCAGCACCTATTAATTTAATAACTGTTGGATAATGTCAAACTGGCACAGAATATCTTCTAAATTAGTCAAATAAAAGGTAATGCAATGACTTTAAAAGTTATCAGGTGTGATTCATTTTAAGTCTTTGTCTGGTGAAGCATGGTGCATGGTGTGTATGTTCCTGTGTGTAAAAGAAAGGGTACAGGAAACACAGCATCAGTATATTTTCACAAATATTACATCCACCTTCTGAAGCAAATCATGTAAAGTATCTTTCAGATTTTAACTGGCCTAAAGGTCAGTGCTGTATTTTGCCCGCTGTGGCAAAGCCTGTACGTATATAAAAGGAAGGGTACAAGAAACACAGTATTAATATATTTTTTTAGAAATATTAAATCCACCTTCTGAAGCAAATCATGTAAAAGATTAACCAACTGAAAGGCTGATGCTGTATTTTGCCAGTTGTGGCTGTGGACCACACATCACATGGGGCCGTCCATAGTCTGCAAGCTGTAACAGTGAAACCAGATCAATTTCTGTCTTTAACCTTAGAACTGCCAAGAGAGCCACGCCTGTGGCCTTAAGACAGCACTTTGAGTCAAAAGGGCTTCTGCTGAGCAGAAATGACCAATCAATGCTTTTGTCCTGATTGCATTTGGGACATCTGCAGTGGTGTGCTATAATCCCAGTAAATACACCCGGCTACTACATGATAGGAAAAACTCATCTTCCCCAGCATACCTAGGGTGTCTGTATAAACAATGTTAGAGATGGCAACTGCAACAAGCATTACGACCTGTGGATGATAGCACATTACAGAGTTTACAGTATCTGTACAAACTCTAAGCCTGACGGATGACCCAAGATGACCCGAAGAATGAGGATTGGCAAACAGCGGCTGGCGTGTCACATGTAACACAGCTGGAAGCATGTGCCAGTCCCAGTTTCCTCTGAAATCTTTTGGGAATCAAATTTAAATTTGATTCCCAACACACTTTTCAAAAACATTGAAATCTCTCAATTTCAATATTAGACATCTGAAAGTGACTTTTAGAATCGGTTTGGCGTGATACACCTGTATTTTCATTTCATAAGATTACTTAGAAAGGAAAGGAAGGAAAGTTCAAAGTTCAAAACAATGCTATCAGGGCAAACTAAGCAATAAACTTTAGCATTCAAATATCATCCTCTCTTTAAGACTAAACAAGAGCTAATTCTGTTTACAGCTGATCAAATCTAATGTTTACAAAGCAAGGAAATGGGATAAACATAATTTGACATATAAGAGAACACATGGCAACACAGACTGCAGACAAGAGGCTGTAATAGGTACCACAGATCCACAGGTAACAACTGTGCATGCGGCACTCTTCTGCTGTTATTTTCTCAAGAGTCTCATATTAAACAGCTGGCTTTAAACAGATCTCATCTGGCTTCTTTCAAATAATGCTCGCAATAAAAGTAAAACTTCAGTAAACACTTTTCAGTGCACACAACAATGTGCTCTACATCTGTTTACTGTTCTTACACATTTTTCCCCTCCATGTTGTATTCCCAGAACTGTTTGCTAAGCCTTTCGTCAAATTCTGTCTTTTAGCGGTAAATCTGATCTGTTATCAGTCAGACAGCCCATTGTGATGCCTTGTGCGCAGTCGGTGTCAGGCTGGTCATATCCTCTCTCACGCTTACTCTGCTAAATGATTGTATTTTTGTGGTAAAGACACATTTTTGTAGTCATAACTTTTCGTAAACACTATCACAACTTTTTTTGTGTTTTTAATTACATCATGCATTCAATTTATACTGTCCAAAAGTATCCATGTAAATAGACTCAGTAAGGTGTGAAAAACAA
Source organism: Pterophyllum scalare (assembly GCA_024447675.2). Lineage (NCBI taxonomy): Eukaryota > Metazoa > Chordata > Actinopteri > Cichliformes > Cichlidae > Pterophyllum > Pterophyllum scalare. Next base: position 143,945 of record JAMQGT020012427.1, on the reverse strand, counting down.
ACCCTGGAGTTTTAAGAATTGATGATATATAATAATTACACTGTATAATACAAACACACAATCTTAGACACTAGTCAGCCAAATCTCTTAGGAGGTCAAGGTAAACAATACAGCCACTGTTTGTGCTGAAGACAAGGCATTCATGTAATTACTATGCATGCTAAAAGATACACAACAGGTACAGTATATTGGTGGCCAAGTGCAACTTACACATACTTAGATACTGTTTTCATTTCAAAGTGTGCACTAATGTCAAGGGGCAATACTTGGTGATTTTAATACAGTTTAATCTTTCTTTATATACTTATTATAATTTTGTGGACCAGAAACATTTCCATTAAAAATCTTCTATATATTTGCACCTGCTTATTTATTGTTTGTTTGTTTTTTTAATTTATTTTCAAACATAAAATATGCATTAGTCTAATGTTACACTTCAGTGTCTGCATGCAGAAAAAAAGAGATAATCTTTATTCAATCATGGTAACACATGAATAATCACATCAAATACTTTTTAAGTAGTTGTGTTTTTTTTTGTTTTTTTTTAAACCAAGCTGCCATTTCCTCTGCCAGTAATGTGAAATGCATCACATCCCATGTGACTGAGCATTCTTGATTTATAGTGGGAAAATAGACAGTTTTTTTTAAATTATTACTTGAAAACCATGTGCATATTTGACTCCAAGTCCCACTGAAACTATTGAAGCATATGATATGACTCATTATAGGGTATAACAGTTCAGTTGCCTTGTTTACTTAGTCTTTAAAAAAAAACTGTTGAGAGCATTTTTCTCAGAAAGTTCCCAGTGCACCTTGCTGTTTGCCAAATCAAAGCCACAAAATTGTTTGTTCCTATGAATAAATTTAGATCAAAATTGTGAGAACAAAATCTCAGAAGAAACTTTCCAAAAGATTAATGGCATGAAAAAGGGGGAGGCAATTCCTGCTACCCAGCTAAGTCGAGGCTAAAGCAAACAGCTAAAGCTCCCTCACTCCTGGCCTAGATCTGTGGTCTTTGTTTGTTTGTTTTGTGTGTGTGCGCGCGCGCGCGCGCTGTGTGTGTGTGTGTGTGTGTGTCCATGTCCATGAGTGCGTGCGTGCGTGCAAATGTGATAGCTTCATACAAGCAGCCTTCATCTTCCAACAAGGATGCAGCATCCACACAGAATTCCTTAAATGCATGTAAATTGAATTTAAGGCTTTATGTGTATTTTAATGAAAGATCTGTTGCTTGCATGTCCTAATAAATAAGCATGAATGCCTTTTAATGGCTTTCAAAGAGAGATTTCCCCAGCGTCAGCTCCTCCTCATAAACACTTGTTATTATTATTCAAACACCATCTCCTTCCCTGTAGCCAACCCCCCCCCCCATACTCATAGTTTTGTCTGATTACATTTGGACTATGCAATGTCTCATTTATATCTCTGCAGTTCGGTGCTGAGCACAAGCACAAATGGTAAAATCCATTAAAAAAAAATTCTCTGGCTACAAGAGTTTATGCCATAAATATTTAAAATGGAGTCTCTTTGAATTTCAAGATTTCAAGTAGTTGCTGTATTAGAAAGAGGATTCATGTTTCTGTGATAGTCACTAATATAAAGAAAGAGGAATGTGTCCTGCCTTAAATCAATAACATCAGTTTTCAATTTAATAGTATTCTCCTTTAATTGAAATAAAAGAAAAGGAATTTAAAACAGCATCTAAATGAGTCCACTGAGCTTCTGTGGCCTGTACTGAATAGAAAGCAGTAAATGACTTGTCTGGAGGAAATTATGCCCACAGTAAATGTAAGAACCACTTTTACTGTTTTCTTTATGATGACTTGTACCCTAGTCCGTCTTATTTCAGTTATGATTTGTTGGTAGCTGCAAAGATGGTGTGGCTAAATTAAATCTTACCATTTTACAAGTGAACACAGCTAAAACCGATGCCAAATACAGCCTTTATTGTGGCCACAAGTGAATCTACACTCAAATATATGTACACATGGACAAATTAACGCCGTTTCTACACAGAAAGCACTTCAGAAACATCCCAAAGTAAATTTCTATTATTGTTTCCAATGCATGTTGTTGTGTGAGCAACGGCCAATGTGTTTCCAAAACACAAGTGACCTACTGTGCCCAAAGGTCTGCTGTTATGTCTTTGTTAGAGTGCTGCTCATGTTATGCCTTCTGCACAGTAAACTGCAAACACTCTCTAGCTCAGTCTCCTTTCAGAATCGTCCAAGTTCTCCATAAGCTTGTCATTTATTCCACTACACAACGGTGTGCACACTTGTGTTTGCAGATGTTGCAAAGGCTGCAGGGTTTTTATTTAGGTTTTGTTTTTTCCCCAGAATGGAAACAAAAAAAAAAATCTGTTACCTGCCTGTTCTCTGTTTGGTCATCTGAATCTCACAAGAAAATAAAGGTTGACACCAACTAACATTCAGGGTAGGTATATTTAGAGGCTGTGGCAGAGGTGTCACTGCAATTTATCTATAAATTTATGCACCATAAACTTTTGTAAACATTTGACAAGTTAAGGTTCAGACCTATAAATAATGATTGTCTAATTGCAGCCAACTACGCTGATTTACTAAAATGCCTCACATCAATTACTCTAAATTGAAAACAGATCGTCTCCCACTTCAGACCCTGGAACACACTGCAGTAATATTTATATTGTAATATGTGATCTACTACATGCAGCCTGAAAATTACGTTGCCACCCCAGGCAGATTTCTGGTGAATAATCTCTTAATGCAGATGGGACAACATGCTCACCCCTAACAGTTTTCATGTGGACAGCTTTTACAGAAATGTTAACGAATGCTACAGTCATTGTTTGGCTCAGATGGAAAAGGCTAAAATCGTGTTGTTCTCCTAGTTTTACATACATAAATAAAAGCCCCTGTGGCAAAACATTTTATTGGTCATTGTGGAATAGTATTTACTGAAGCTAAAAAAAAAAAAAAAAAAGACAACTGAAACCATATGAGAGGGTGTGAGAGATATAAACGTGTGTGCACTCTCGTTTGTATGTATGCATGTGTGAAAACACACGTATGTGTGTGCGTGCGCGTGTGATGAATGTGTGTCGCAGCAGACCTGGCTTTGATTAGAGTCTGCATGATAAAATGGGAGGCAGCTGAAGGCAGAGCTGGAGGTGGTTAGCGGCTGCCGACAAATGGAGAGAGACCAGGAAGATTTTTATCAAACACACATGAGCGTTGGGGGGGGTTGCCATTTATGTTTCCCTGGATGGCAACTCCAACACGGGCAGAAAAATGCAAACCAACAGGAGAGCACATAAGCGTGCTCATTTCAAAGTAATCATGCAAACAAAAGGAACCTACAGGGAAAGAGGAATAAACAGAGAATAGGGAGAACTGTGCAAAAGCCCCGAGACAGGTTGTGAAATATAAACAAGTGTAAGCAGTAAAACAGCAGTAAAACTCTCTGACTTTTCCCATTGTGGTGTTTAGCCACCAATAATATGTCACGGTTTCACTTGGTCTCTAATCCGATAAAGCTTTATGGTCTTTCTTGTTATTAGCGTCATCTATTGTCATTTTAGGTTGCAGGATGGCAGCCTGTGGCACTGACCTCTCACAGAGACCACACTCTCCCCTGGACACCAGATTGAGTTAGGAGTCACGCCTCTTTCTGACATCAGAATTTGTCTAAGAGGGTGGGCAGGTGCGGCGGAAGCGAGAGATAGTTGAATTTTGCTGCTCACTGGGAAGGGAGAGCAACTGATGCAGTTACATCACGTTTTGTCTCCCCCATGAGGCAGGAGAATTTTCTGCTTTGGTTTACATTCAGAGGACCTCCCTCTGTGCGTCTTCCTCTCGTCTGCCTCCCTCCATTTAATTCCACATCTCCAAACCAAAACAGACACCACATGTGGTGCTGACGACCTTTACCGTGTTTAATGTACATCGTTCTTTGTATGAAGCTTAGTTAAGTTTTTCAGAACATGCTCTATTTGACTTTATAGGCCATAGTTGTAAGGTTAATTTCATTCTACAACACATTCCCCAGATGAATTCTAACTACACTAATGTAGCACTTGTAGATTCTCTTAAACTCAACCCATATGGTTATGGTTTATGTTTTGTCTACTTTTTTGTCTGCTATAGCACTGCCATAAAATTTTCAAACAGACATATTGCCAAAGTAAATGACTTCTCTTGACCAAATCTTTTTAATCAATGATAAGCTGAAAAAAAGAGGATAATATATCACAGCAAGACAGAGAACAATATCTGTTAAGCTACAGTAATATGGCTTTTATTAAGCTGCAAAGAGATGTGTCTACTCTTCCTATACTTTAGCAGATAAATGGGCAGGGCACAGGGCAGCATGTTTGGTTCTCTAATGTACTTCCTTGCAGAAATTAAAACGCACATGGATCATGTTTCAGTTCCTCTGTTTGGTATTAATGCATGGAAATTGCGGCGCCCCACCGCCCTCCACCTTCCCTATCCACCTTTTGCTAGTCTGCATTAACTGAAAACATGTTTCCACCACTGATAAAAATCACAGACGACAGACCACAAGATTACTCAGGATCTTAGAACTGCATCTTTTGTACTTTGCATTTTGGACAGAAGATAAGAGGCACAAAAACCGCTACCAGCCCCACTGCCGAAGGAAGGTCACATACCTCTGTAATTCCGGTGAGGGGGGCTCCCACTGGAAGAAAGACATTTCAAATTAATTTGATACCACTTAACTCAATCGCCACACAAAACAGGTCACGGGTTTGACATTAAACTTCATATGTTTGTATAAAACCCAAATGGATCCGACAAGATCTGATTAATATTGAAACAATGGAATTCTATATTCCACTGATGGATGTCAAGGATGCATTATAATGATTACTAGGATACAAGCATGCAAAACACATTTACTAATGCTCTAACTGCTAAAAGCTTTGAACTTTTCTGCCAGTGCACCATATCTAATGGTCCTTAATGAAATATTACATGGCCCTAGATGGTCCACTACAGAATACTTTTCAGACCCTAATTAAAAACCCTCCTGAAAAACAGGAGTACACTGTAAACATTATAAAGTAATGGCACGTGCATGCGTGTTTGTGAAAAGTATTTTAATCTCACTACTATATTATTTTTGACTGAATCAGACTGGGCTGTATCTATTGATTCATCAGTCTGTTATTTTTCTATTCTTTTTGTGAAACAACCCCAACCCTGAAGATTTAGGTAACTTCATTCATTAAAGACAAACAATAATTGATCATTACTGAAGCAGACTAATTTTAATTAACCAATTAATTAATTGATTAACACTTTTATTGTTAATTCATATTAATTAAAATGTTTTTTACATTATTTAATGGTATGGATTTTGCCCACTGTGAAAAAAATAACAAAAATAGCACTTCAAAGTGTAAAAGTCCAATTAGATGTGATATGATCCACTTCCTTTAATTAAAAAAAAAAAAAAAAAATCAATCCCAGTATCTTCACTAGATCCATACCAGAACAGATCAGTTTTTGAAAAATAATTCCAAAAAGCTAAAAAAAAAAAACAAAACATTGAACAACTTCCAAATAAATTACAACTAAATTACCCCTTAAACACATTATCACCTAGCATTGTATTACCGGCATTATAGGCATGGTCCTCTGCTAGGTTGATCCCTCAGGTGAGAAGGTCTTGGGTCTTCAGCTGTTTTGCATCACAGATAATGAGATGCTCTCCTGACCCTGGCAGTCACTTCTAGTCTGGAACTGATCGATGAGAGTCCCCTTTTGACCCTTATCTGGTGTTGGGCTTCGCATTATGGCTTTACATCTGGAAGAGAGATCAGGGCTTTGCAAGGAGTTCTGGATAAGGACGTGACCAGACTCTATTGGTGTGTTACTGCCAAGCCACCAAAGTTGCTCACTTCCTCCACAAGTTTCCATCTGGGGAAAAACAGCCTCTGATGTCTGACATGCCATGGTTTGCTCATGCGTGAGCTATGAGATGGAGACCTTAAGCAGAAAAATGAACTTTTTTTGTTTTTCCTCTTTATCTTACGTGATAACATCATGACTTACATTAGGGTTGGGACAATCTTTTAGTCAATAATACATAAACTTTACCAGTTTACATCTGTTTCGGCCACTCTTGTGTGCATAAGCCCACAGTGCACATTTACATCTACCATACTTAACGATATCAATTTTTCAGAGCAAGGGTTTTGGTAAGAAGACTATTAGCAGAACGTTACCGGAAGCCTTTTCTCTAAGTCCCCTCAGTGCTGCTCTTAAATGGTCCTCTGTATCATTGAAGAGTCCCATGGGTAGGATAATGACAATCAATTTTTTTTTTTCATAAGCACAGCCATCATGGCCACCAGCTCTGCCTTCTCCACGGTGACATGGAAGTTTAGATTTCTCTCTACCTGAATGGCCAACAATTTCCGGACATTCATTTCACCAGATATTTACTGGCAGTCCATTTCTTACCAAATAAAATATGAGGATGAAGGGAAAACTCAGCAGTAATATATTATTTTTCCTGAAGTGTTCCATTTAAGAACAGCAGAACATTTCCAATAAATAAACAGAGCAGGTGACTCCTTCAACTCCAGATAATTAGTATACATATGTTAATTACGCATATACAGCAACCCCAGCAGGAAGCCTCAGTGTTTCTCCCACAACTCCAAACTCCTTTAGTGAGGCTGTTAAACCCAGTGGTTTAAGGGCCATGAATATTAGTAATTAGCTTTCTTGGATTAACAGTACATGTGATCACCAGATTAACCCTGCATCCAGTGCCTGTTGGCAAAACAAAAGGCTCTCTAGGCTGGATTTTTCCAAAGTTGTCTTGATTTGGTTTCTGTAATATTTGTAATACCTAATTTGTTGTCATGCCTTGTAAAAGTTCAAATAAAGGCCTGAATATTTTGTTTTTGGAAAAATAAAAGTGCTTGTTGTGCACTGCAGTAGATCTGGGTATAAGTCATAAAACAGAGTACTGCACATGATTAAGGTTTTATACGGGAGTTGTATGATATTACTGATGTTTGTGTGTGCTGTGTGTTTTGCTGATAACACACTGATGTCCATTGTAAATATATAAATTTGTGTGTGTCCTTTGATTTTCTTTTTTCCCTTCTAAGCAAAGGACCAACAATGTTCATTTTAACACCACTTGTCTAACCACTGACAGCCAACACTCATTTTCAATAAGGGGTACATATTAAACCCGCAGCAGGGGGCCTAATTGGTGTTGTTGTACATTATAGTCTTGGCTTCGACTAGAAACTATGTTCAAACTCTACCATTTTTCTCTCATTGCGTTCATGAGTCAAATGTCTCAACATTTTTAGAATCATGATTCTAAATAAGTTTGCCAATTACCTACAAATTACACATGCATTACACTATTACAAACTTCTTCAAAGCATTCCTACCATTTTAGATCAACACTGACACTCAGTGAATTCCAGTGTGATACTGTCACTACTAAATATTCTACAGTCAACTGCTAGTGGTATTACAAACAGAGTGGAAGCAACTGAGAAGGACAGCAACTCAGCCATGAAGTGATAGGGCAGGTAAAAAAAATTTTTATTTATATATATATTTTAAATTTTTTTTAATGGAAATTCCTTCAAATTTTAACATAGCCATTTTCACATATAATGTCAATCAACAGTGAAGTTCATATATTTTTTATATATATATATATATATATATATATATATATATATATATATGACTGATTGCTATCATCATGGGCGTGGCTATTAGCACTATTAAGCAGTTGCCCGATATCCAGGGGGTATACTTTTGTTTTCAATCACTACTTAGTTTCATTTTACAAATTTGCATTCATTTACATTTGCAATCCTTCTTTTTAAGAATGTGCCAGATTTGCAATTTAGCCAATCCTAAAGTTTTTGCTATTTATCCAAAATTACAGTGAAAAGCTATAAAATACTAATTTAACATTTAAGTGCTGATATTATGACTGCTTCATTTATCTTTAAATAACAAGGGGACAGGCCTCACCTTTCCACCAAACTGCTTGACAGTTGAATTAAAACTGAAAGTCAATGACATTTTGACTGTCTGCTTTAAACTCCACTGTGGTTGTGTGCAGAGGCAAAACAACAACAACAACAAATGTTTGTCCTGAGAGTGAGCTGCACCTCACATACCATTTACAAACTGCATAATACACTGATAGAGTTAAAATTCTCATCACAAATATTATTCACTTCATTAATTTTCTGTGATCAGGTTTTTAGAGAATCCATTAAATATAATTATGAACAATTACAGACAAATTATCCTGTAAAGCATATGAAACCAATTACCATTGAGATTTAGTCAAATATTCATTGTATTGTTATAACTGTGAAAGCAAACAGTGGCATTGTGGTGAGAAAAATTTACATTCTTACTGATCCAAGGAAATTGGATCAAAATGAAAATAGTGGAGTCACCAAATATGATTTATGATTGAGTACATTTAGCACACTAGTTTTAAGAAACAACATTTCTAAAGCAGTGTGTGGCATCTCAGTGCTGACACATTTAGCAAATCAATGGCTTGTTGGGGGACTGAATAAAAAAAGGCCACCTGTGCCTCAGTAGGCTAGACCCCCTGCAACATAATGAAATATCCACAAGTTCTACTAATTTGCTTTTATTACACTACCTAAATGGGCTTGCATTTCACTGTTGTGTGAAAAATAATAAACACTGAGATGAAATTGGAGACCCCAGCAAACCAACTGCCATCACTTCTCCCCTCCAGTCACCCTCTTTCGCCCTAGTTTCTTCAGTGCTGGCCACATAGATGCTTTTCCAATTAGGCCCATAGAGTAGATCTGCCTAATATATATTCATAGCTGGTATGAATGACAGAGGAGTGATGATAATGATCACAATATGAGCTGAGAAAAGCAATTACACTCACCACTACCATAAATAGTAATTGCAAAAATCTCTATCATTACATGAAAACCCACAAAATACTCGTTTTACGGCCGACATTCAGCACAGAGGAGGAAAAGTGGAGAGAACATATAGCTCTAGCTGTTCTTTTTTGTTAAATGAAAGCACTGTTCACCAACTTTTCCCAACAAGCCATTCAAACAAGAGACCATGCAGATGTGTTATTGACTCTAATCAGTGATCAGTCTTTTAGCGGTTTCTTTAAAATTGACTTTCCCTGTTTCAAATCGTGTGCAAATGGCAAGAGGAAACCGAGTCAATTGCTTAAGTTACTGCAAGTTAGTAATTACTTTATTCTGAGAATAATTTAGCTGCAGTGCCCTTTCACTCGTTTTGCAGATTCATACAAGTAAGCTTGTGTATAAGTGTGAGTGCAGTGTTGTTTGTGCGAGAACGCACATGCCCACCCATATGTGCTCAAGAACTCACGGCTGCAGCAGTGTTTGAGATTGTGCGTGAAAACCTGAGGTGTGGTGGAGTTTAGGGGATAAGATTTATAGTGCTCTGCAGATTATAACTCATTTTCGCTCAGAATTTCCTGCCTGTGTGATTGCATCCTTCAGTAATGCCCTTGACAGAATGGAAAGCACAACTGATGTTCCGTGTCTAAAGACAGACATTTTTGGGTATGACTTTTAAATCTGGGCTTATAAATTACCCCCTTACGTGAGAAGTCAATTGTCACATGAAGACAATAATGAATTATGAAAATGCTGACAAATGATTTGGGCCTATTATTGGATATCTTACAACAAAATTATTTATGAATTCAAAATCGAATAAAACAAGGGGCAATGCTGGTCTATACGTTTCAACCTTATAAAAGTCTTATAGTGGGTTACATTTCCTATAGTCAATTACAAAATGCTCACTAAAACTGCAAAAGAAAAAAAAGAAATTAAAAAAGCAACCAGGCTCCTTACACAAGTTGCACATGGTAAACTTTTTATACAGTGCCTGAAGTTAACTTTCAAGCCACTAGCCAACAGGAGAGAATACGTTCACAATTAAAGACCAAATTAGCGTCTACAAGCAAAGCCTACCTAATCCTATAATTAAACCTTAAAAATGAGGCATGTAGCCTTAGAGTACAGCATGTGAGCATGTGCGGAGTCACTGGTCTAAGCATGCATGAGTATAATGAAAATCTGGACACTAAATTGTCAGCTTGTAGAAGCAAGAAAATGAGAAGTGTGTGTTTATGTATTCTGTCATTTTAACTTGTTTTAATGAATGGGATTTAATTGGGTGTCTCTGATATAATAAATCTGTCTCAGTCTTACAAGCCAGTACTGTGTGTCTGGGTTTTAATGACTGAACAAGGTTATCCAATCCAGGTTAGCTTGTTTCTGTGTTTTAAGTGGGGGGGGGGGGGAGAGAGAGAAATAGAAAGGAGAACAAGCACAGCACTCAATGAATTTCCAGTATGTCTAATTTCTCAGCACATTACAGAGTAGGTGGCCTTGTAAGACTCCAAATAAAAAGCCTAATGTCCTGCTATTGATTTTCTCTCCTTAAAATTGCACCTTATTTATGGCTATGACTACCCCCTTTTTTTTCTTTTTTTTCTAAAGAGAAAAAAAAAAGTGGAGCAAAACAGAGACAGAGAGAAAGCAACAGGCTAAAAGACAGGCAGATAGTGCAAAGCACCAGCAGGTGGATATACAATAAGGAAGACAAACAGCTGCAAGGGGATACAGACAAACATGCAGAGGAAAGCGATGCCTCAGTCTCGTCAACATAACAAGATATGCTCACTTCCTTAACACACTCCAAACAGTGAGAGCTGCCACTCTTCCTCTCTGCATTCAAAAGCTTTTGGAACAAATAGCTATAGAGAAAGATTTCAACCTTCTTTTTAATAAAGACTATGCGATATCTTATGTGGAGTAATAAATCAGTGATTCACTGGCTATATTAAATAAAGAAAAATCAATATCTTTATGAACATCTGTTTTCCTGTTTTCTAAAAGGACGCTCTTTTTCAGTGATTCAGTACAGCTCAAATCTTCCTTTACTGAAACCATCTGCAGCTGCTTTTATCTGTCCAAGAAAGCCAGCTCAGCATGCCTGTTCTTTTTGAAGCCTCACCCTGCTAGACACTCATGTAGTGTCACACTTTCACACTGGACACCCTAATATAATAAGAATCTAACAGTCAGTGGAAAGAGAGCACCTCTGCTTTAGTTGGAAGGTTAAATGCCTTGCTCAGAGGCTGCTGTCATTTAAAAAAAAAAAAACTGTCCAAGGTTGTTTTGTGAGATTTCACAGATTTTACCCTTTCAGGTCCAACAGGTCCACAGGACCCCTGTGGAAAATACATTAAGGGAACAGTTTACCCTGCCTGGGATAGGATTACCAGAGTCCTACCCTGGAGCCAGGCTGGGGGAGGGGGCTAGAGGGAGAGAGTTTAGTGGCCAGGCATTAGCCCATAGTGCCTGGCCAGGCACAGACCAAAGAGGAGACATAAGCCCACCCTCCTGTAGGGCCACCACCCACAGGAGGCATCGTAGGGGTCAGGTGCAAGGGCTGTACCCAAGGGCGGAGTCACCAGGGGACCAATCCCCAGCCATCGAGACTGGCTATCAGGACATGGAACGTCACCTCTCTGGTGGGGAAGGAGCCTGAGCTAGTGTGTGAGGTTGAGAGATACCGGTTAGATATAGTTGGAGCCGGGCTCTGGAACCAGTCTCCTGGAGAGGGACTGGACTCTGTTCCAGTCTAGAGTTGCCCTCTGTGAGAGGCGGCGAGCTGGGGTGGGTATTCTTGTATCCCCTCGGCTTGCTGCCTATACTTTGGAGTTTTCACCAGTGGAAGAGAAGGTTGCTTCCCTGCAACTTCGGGCCAGGGAACGGGTCCTGAATGTTTGCGCTCATGCACCAAATAGCAGTCCAGAGTATCCAGGCACCAACCACCTTGCAGCCTCCTGCAGCTGCAAAGTGGTTGATGCCCATCTTGGTTGTAATCCCAGAACCAGATGGTGGTCACCGGAAGTGAAGGGAGCCATCAAAGTCCCCCATCTTTAAGGAGGGGGACCAGAGGGTGTGCTTCAACTAATCGGGGGATCACAATCCTCACAAACCCTTGCTGGTAAGGTCTATGCCAGGGTGCTGGAAAGGAGGGTCCGTTTGTTAGTTGAACCTCAGATCCAAGAGGAACAATGCAGTTTTCATCCTGGTCACAGAACACTGGACCAGCTTTGTATCTTCTCGAGGATATTCAAATGTGTGTGGGAGTTTGCCCATTCACTCTCCATCGGTTTGGTGGACTTGGAGAAAGCATTTGACCATGGTATCCTGTGGGGGGTGCTGCAGGAGTGCCTGTTGTTGCGGGCCATTCCGTCCCTGTACAACTGCAGCAAGAGCTTGGTCCATATTGCCGGCAATAAGTCGAACTTGTTTCCTGTGGGTGTTGGACTCTGCCAGGGCTGCCCTTTGTCAGCCAATAAATTTCTAGGCGTAGCCAAGTGGCAGAAGACTTCCACCTTGGTGGCCTCAGTCTCATTTCTGCTTTTTGTGCACGATGTGCTCCTGTTAGCTTCATCAGGTGGATGGATGGATGGATGGATGGATGGATGGATGGATGGATATCCAACATTTTAACCACTGACCTCTGAACACGCAAGCTTAACCTCTTGTTAAAAAATAAATCATGGTATAAAAGGGGGGGGAAGGCAGGTGGAAAGCATGAGTTATTTCTCCACACAGCAGATTGTCTTCCATGCTCATCAGCAATTTGTTGAGCCATGATACTGTGCTGTGACACTCCTGTGACACCCTGACCCTTTCCTGTAGTAGGAAGTATATAATATAGAGACAACAGGGAATAACTGGAATGAAGCTGAAATCAGCTAAAAACTATTTCACCACAGATAAAGATTACTGTGCGTTGCACAGAGATTAAGAAAACGATTAGGAGAGCTTATGAGAGAGTACAATGTAGCAACAACTCCTTCCTAGAATGTGTCCTTGTGTGTTTGCATGCATGTGCCTGCACACATGTGGGAGATGGGTGCAAAGTTCCCTAAAACAACATTTAAAGGAAGTTAGAATGACCCCTAAAAGCTTGTGTGAGGTCACATAATATTTGGACAGCCTCATCTAATTTAGCAAGTCATATCTCCATCTGCTTTTCCATGTATTTATTGCAAATGGGGATTGAAAACTGAAATGCCAGCTGTGTGCATTAAGAATATGGCAGAAGAAGGCAGAGTCAATACCCCCCACTCACTCAGCATTATGCCTTTTAGCATTGAGACTTTGTCTTCTGCACCCAGCATATCCTGAGTCAAACAGTGTACATTCTGTCCCATTAAATGGCAAAGGTTGAATCACTGTGATGAATAGTGTTGTAACTGTATTGAAAAACTTCTAAAGCAAATAATCATCATGCAGAAAACAAATTTTCAGGACTTAAAATATTCTTTAGTCATTTGCTGGATGTTGTTAGGCTTTTGAAAAATATTAAGCTCAAGACACCTTCACAGAATTTGACAATTTTTGAAGTGCATACTATATATATATACTGTATGTATATATATATATATATATATATATATATATATATGTGTGTGTGTGTGTAGTTTATTTTTGTGTGTAGTTTATTTTTTTTGCTCCATTTGGGCACAAAAGGTCAGTCACTCCAAATGACTGTGGAACTATTTAGCGCAGGTGTCCAAGAAGCCTCTGGAAAAGTGTGTTTACATAGTAGTGAAATGCATGACACATTTTGACTTGCTATGAGCACACAACTGTCACATACAATAACACAATTTCAAGTTCCACACTGCACAGACGTTATTGGCTAACAGCATAGCCAAACAGTGACAACACAAGGCAAACAAATGTACCCTGTTGATGCCAAGGCTGACACCCAAGGTCTTCCATCACTAGTCTGAAGCTACGGCTCCACCACAGTTTACACGCAAAATGATACCCAAACGCTTGACGCTATCCAAAGGTGTATTAAAGAGAGAAGGAGAAATAGAAGAAAACTGTGTGAGAGGTCGTGGGGGAGAAAATGAGACAGTCTGCCGAGCCTAATGGCAGTGTGACATTTCTGCTGAGCAGTGGTCACCCATGGCGGCTGTTGGTGACGCAAATGTGACAGAAATGCTGACCCCGTTGGTCAATCCAACCACCACTCTGCTGACACTGCAGTTTCTGGAGGTTTCTTTAAAAATTCAAACTCTCTGGTAGTCAAGGCACAAATCATTAACCTTATAAAGCATGTCTAGACAGCAACCTGGAACTAAACAATTCTAAGCTGTTATAGTAAAGGGCTGTGATAAACCTTTGCAGAATGATCCAGGTTTCAGTTCTTCAAACTCTTCCACAGGAATCTTCGGCTGTGTGGACAGAAGCAAATCTGAGAATCTCAGAGGAAAGCTGGCTAATTCATCCACCATCACTGTGTGCCTTCCACTCTGTACTGAATATTAATCAGTAAATGTTCCCAGTATCAAGCTGGCATCCAATCCAAACAGATGATGGATGAAGCACCAACTGGGCTATCTCCCCCCTCTCTTTTCTCCCAGTCTCTGCTTCATCCAGTTATAGGCAAATGATGTATATTTGGACTATTTCCTCTGATTGATTTCATTTAAGGATCGACTGTGCCACAGTATCTTTTTCTTTTTTTTCTCCTTTTAGACTGGGATGCAAGGTCCAACACTTTGACTATCTGATTTCTATCCTATAATCCACCTTAAATCATGTTTAATTTATTCTAACGTTGCTTTTGTTGCATTCAGGATGGCCTTCATACATAGACACAATAACAAAGTTATATTACAATTCTGACTGATTAATTTGTGTCTCATCATTATATTTTTATGTTTCATTTCAGTGGCATGATAAGAGTTCAAGCAGTTCAAGTGCAAGGACATAAATTTCCTATTTTTCATGAGAGTTAGCTCAACTGATAAAACTGAATTGGAAGTGTTCAACCATTCATCCATGAGTTGGAAGGATGTATGAAATAAAATATAGAATAAATATATATCTCGGATTCAAACAAAATCAAATCACCATTAATCCAGTGTAAAATTATCTTACTAAACTTGGTTTGGTTTAGCAGTTGTTTTTTTAACTAAACCTTATTCAAATTTGGGCCTCAAAAGGGTTCTTGGGTATTATGATGTTTGATAAAGAACTGTAAAATAGAGTTAATTTAGTGTAATTTTTTAAGCCAAAAAAGTTCAGGAAAAAACACATCAACAAAACTGACTTACTAGACCCACGTGCTAAAATAATGATATGGTGCTTTTTTAAAAAGGGGTACCATATCAGAATTTTAAAAACCTGTTCAACACTGTAGCAGGAATTGCTTGCAAATTCACTGCTGAACAGGACACAGTTCTCTCTTGGCAAATAATGTTTTCATACCTGAGAGAATTTGGACTGAAAGCCCGTTCTGCAGTGACCAAGCCTATCATCAACAGATAGAATCAAAAAGCTAAACTAAAATTTGCAGAGGAGCATGGACAGAGGAAAAGTGTTCCAAATAGCTCTATAATGAAAGCAAGTTTCACTGAGTTAGTTCAGATAGGAGCCATCTTTCACCAAAGTGTGTGGAAGGGTCACAGTTTGGGGGATGATTTTTGCAGCAGACGTTGGCTCTGTTACATGGCTATATGGCAAGATGAATACTACAGCTGACCGATTCAATGTTTGATCTGGACATCGATCCATCTTTTCTTTGTATGTTTTCAAAATCTTTTAATTTAACTGCAAACTCTCCAAATCTGTACAAATATACAGAGGATGCATTTATATATATATATATATATATATATATATATATATATATATATATATATATTATTTATTTATTTATTAAGCACTTCAGCTGGATATATTAATAAAAAAATATAGAAAATTTGTCCCATGAGTGAGGATAAAGAAACTCCAAAATAAGACAAGCCAAACCCTATGCTACATGCAGTAGCAATGCCTGTCTAGAGACTGTGTAGTCTTTTTTTTTTTGTACCGTTAGCATTCGATTAACACGTCATATTTAAAGGATGCTTATCTTCTCAAACCGACACAAAAAGTAAGCCTAGTAGAAATGTGATCATGAGCCTTTTCTTTGAAAGATGAGATAGGATATAGTACCAAAAAACAAAAAAGTCTAGTGACACTGCTCTTTTGTTTTACTTTTATCTTAAGTCTGCCTGCTCACTGTCAATCCTCCCTCTGTTGCAGACTTACAGACCCTTCCCTGCATTCCTCCAGCAACCTGATTATATTCTAGACTTTGAAAAGTGGTTCCAGAAAAAAAAAATTAAATAAAGGAAAAAATGAAACCCAACATCTCTGGCTCTGACCTTTTCCTGCACATTATCACTCATTCCAACTTTAGACTCATTAGGACCGATTTATTCTGACGTGGAGTTCACACACACACAGACACAAATGCACATTCCAGGGTCTATGGCGGTTATTAGTTTGGCATTCTGAGCCAGAATGACATCATAAGGCAGGCGGCGTAAACACCCTTGATTGGTGAACAGCTGAGACTGCCAAGAGAGTGGTTGTCAGTGTTGGTGGTCTACAGTTTCCTCCCAGAGTCCTGCACGACAGGGACTAAATGAATATGGTTGAACAAGCATGTGTTAGAGTGCTGGGACTGATTAGAGCAGTTGGGTTTGTTGTTTGTTTGAAAAGCAGCAACTCACATCCCAATTCCTTTTTACATGCCAACCTTGTCTTGTAGCAGTAAATATATCATAAATATATGGTTGTGTGATGTTTGGTTTGCTAAGTGAAACATGCTTTCAGTTGTACACTGGTGCTTTTTTTTTTTTTAATTAAAATGTGTGAATGTGTGTAATCACACACACACACACACACACACACACACACACACACACACAAACACACTTCTCACCACACAACATTAGCCCCCATTTAAAATCTTTAAACCCGGACTTTGATATTTTTTTTAAATTCGGTAAAATGTAATTTTTACAAGCTTATCCCACAGCAGCTTAGTGGGCTGGAAGAGAACCAAGAGAGGTGACCTGTACAGTACTAAAGTGATAAGATAGGCACTGTGAGACTGTGTGTATACACATGTGTCTGTTCTACATAAATACATGCACAGTGACTTTATTTGTATACATTTATCTGTAGATAAAAGACAAAGGTACTTTCTGCTGTTCCCTTATTCCGAAGGGGCTGCCACAACAGATGAATCTGAGCATTTGATTTGACATGGAATTTAAACCGGACGTCCTCCCATTTATCTGAGCTCGGGATCGGAGCTAGCTTTTACACTAGCTTGTGGCTCCCTGAGGCTGGGTTTGTGTTACCCACTACACCATGGAGCCACACATATTTATCTGTAGATGCACATTATATTTATAAAGCCATCAAAGCAACTATGTGTCTCAGGACCATCAGTGTGAAAACAAAGACAGAGACACCGAGTGCCTTCGATGAATGCCAATGCTTTATCTCACAATTTTACTCAATGTAATGTGGATTAGCACTATAATTTAATGGGTTTTTTCTTTGACTATGCTACATCTCTCTGAGGCAAATCTATTAGACCACAAAAACAGGAATTACAAGCATTATCTGCTATAAGTGATGCTTTGAAATGTTATTTTTAGTTGGACACTGTTTTTAGGTGTACCAATACTATATCAAGCTGCTGTGGCTTGGATGTTTTAATAGGAATGTGGTGGTAAGTACATAATAGATCTCACACCAAGACATCAAATGAAGGTAAATCTTTTACAGAAGCTGGATATATGGGACTACGCAAAAATTTTGGTAAGGTCAAATAAATTATTAGTTCAAGGGAAGTGGCACTTAAAATAACCAGGCCACGTGCCTTGCCCAGCAGGTCCCTGAAGTCATGTGATCAGGACCTGCTGGCTGTACATCATACAAAGCTGAAAACCTTTTAGACTTGTGCTTGGTTAACTCCTTTTTATGCTCTGGTATTTTGTTGTAAAGCACTTTGTGATGTTTATCTTGAGAGGTGCTATAGAAACAAAATTTTACTTTACATCATCATAGAAATAACAATATAACTGGTGAAATGTACAGTATTATTTGCTGACCCAATTTCTTTTTTCTATTTAACTCTAACTATCTGAGCTCTTTAAAATTCACAAAGCTACTTAATAAAATACCTTCTAGGACCCATATTCTCAACATTTTGCCTTATTTCTGCCTCGAAAGACATTTTATAATTTCATTTTCCAGTAAAAGATTTGCGTTGCCTGCAAAAGATACTCCAAGCCTCAATTATCTAGAGAGACTTCCTCTTTGTTCTCAAGCTCAGTTAAGTTTAGGCAGTTCAACAGCAATGTGCTTGTGTTGGTGTGTTATTCTTACATTTACATGAGCGTGTAATTGTTGAACTTAGCAGTGTGTTCATTCATTAGTGAGTGCTTACCTCCCTGGTCCCTCTCCTCATCTCTCTACATTAGCTCTGACAGTAATGACTTGCCAGGCCTAACCTCTTAACTGGGCTGATGCATGGTTGTGGGAAAGCCACTCTCCTTGCTTAGCTAAAATGGAAACATGCCATTTCAGTGTTTCAGTTTTTTCATCTGTCCCCCTCTCCCTCAGTTTCCGTCCCTTCTGGCCAATTTATCCTTTGCTATAAGCAGAAAGCAACATTTTATTTTTACCCCAACTTCACAGAGAAGGAGATATACAGTATACCGTTTATTGTTTCTCAAATGCACCACTTGCCAAATACAGGAAATGCTGGAGCAGCTTTATTTAGAATATGCAAGAAACAAGTTTTATCTTCACAGAAACAAAATGTACATTGCCACTGATCCGCATGTGCTGACTTTTCCAATATTTTCTTTATTATTTATTTGCATTTTATAAATATATTGTGTACTTTATGTAATTTTTGTTGTGATTTTACCAATAAGATAAAACTTTAATGATCCCACAACGGGGACATTTGCATATTACAGCAGCTCAAGTACAGAGAAGGAGGATGAAATAAAATAAAATAGAAGACAATTGAAAACACTATATACATAAAATAACAAATGTTTTACAAATGTACTGTACTGTGCAAAAGCCACCCCTCATTTCTTTAGATTATGCTTCCAAGCACCCAGACCTTTTTGTAATTTTGCTCTTGAGCAATAGTTCTGCAGGTTTCCTGAAATTGGATGCTTCTTCACTCATTTTCAGTCCAGTCCTTATACCTGACCACCACCAGAGGATTATTTTATTGTTGTTGTTGTTCATTAAACCACTTAAACTTGACCATTGAATCATTCAAGCATAAAAAGGCTCCTAACTCAATGAATAACACACTGTTGTGTCTACACATAAACAGACAAGCAGAAAAGAACCCATTTTAAATTGTATCTTTAGGCACATTGTTACTACCAACCTATCCTAACCTACACATAATTTAATTCTTAATAATTCTTTAGTTGAATCTATTAAAAATGCCAAAGATAACACTTTGACAGCCATAAAATAGCATTTTTGTACCACCAAGGTAATTTCCAAAGAGCTATTAGGCAAAAACCTGGAATAGAGTGAAGTGTGTACTTAAAAAAGAAAAAAGAAAAAAACATAGAAGAGGAAACTAGACAAGTGGAGGGCAAACAAATTTGCGGACCTAAAAGAAAATGCCAAATTACACAAGAACTGGACAGAAAATCAGTGGCAACAGGCTTTTTTTGGACAGTATTGAAGTAAGAGGTCAGGAGAGAGGTACAGCAGTGAGGATCTACATCCATCTGTAAAACACAGAGGAGGCTCTGTTTGCCAGTAGTTTGGGGGATCTTGTCAAAACTGATGGAATTATGAACAAAGTACTGTCAGATTTTGATCCACCATGCAATACCATCTTGAATGTGATAAACTTGTGCTCAAGTTTATGGCACATTCTCTGGGTTCAGAAAGCATCTCAATAAAGCACATAAACACTCTTCCAATCCTGGTGAAGGCCCATCTACAGCTGAAGAGTCATTTGGAGGTCATTATGATTTGCCCTCTACAAGCCCTTCTGATTCAGTCCTGCTTCAGAAATCCCTTGTGCATAGTTGTGCAGCAACAGTTGCTGAACTTAGAGTGGCAGGTGTAAGTGAAAGAGCAACTCTTTGGTTATTTCCCTGGAAGAAATTGTAAATGATATTCAAAAATCAAGCAAAAGAATCTGTGAAAACCAGTCTGTCTTTACAAGAACCTGTCAAAAGTGACACTGAGTGCAAACTCGATAAGTGTTTTGAGAAAATGGAAAATCCTTTTATGGCATTAAATTCTGAAAGTAAAAAAAAACACGATATTTTGCAGAGAGGTGGGGACGTGTAGACCAAGTAGAACATGTACTTGGTTCCAGATTTGATACACTGCGCAATCGAACAACAGGAGGCTACGATCAGGTTGTTGTTACCAATAAATTTGTTTACATCCCAGTTTTGGTAACTTTAAAGTTTCTTTACAGTAACCCTAATATGGAGGAGATGATGGCCAAGTCAAATTCAAGGGAAAATCTTCTTAAAGACTTGTCTGATGGAGATCTTTTCAAGAGCTATGCTCCATTTTCGAAGCAGAATCATGCTCTTCAGATTTCAGCTTTGATTTCGAAACTGCTAATCCTTTGGGTTCAAAACAGGGAATACATAAATTAGGAGCTATATATTTCACGCTGCAGAATTTTTCTCTTAAGTAAATTCTGCTCTCCATAACAGTCACTTGATCTCTTTGTTTCATACCCAGGACATCAAAACATATGGCTTAATAATAATAATAATAATGCCTTAGACTTACATAGCGCTTTTCACGGTACTCAAAGCACTTTACAATTCTGTGGACTATTCATTCACACCTCAATCATACTTGGTGGTGGTAAGCTACTAGCCACAGCTGTCCTGGGGCAGTCTGACAGAAGCGTGGCTGCCAATTCACACCTACGGCCCCTCCGACCACCACCAACCACACAACCACATTCACACTTAGGCAATGTGGGTTAAGTGTCTTGCCCTGGGACACAATGACAGCACACGCTCAGACGGGGACTCGAACCCGTGACCCTCTGGTTGCGAGGTGAGCACCTACCCACTGCACTTCTCTAAGACACTCGATCCAATTGTGCAGGATATTAAAATCCTTGAGAGGGATGGAATTAAGGTTCCCCTGTATGATAACCCAGTACGTGGAACTATTGTCCAAGTTACTGGTGACAACCTTGGTCTTCACTGGCTCTTTCATTTTGTAGAGTCATTTAGTGCCAGATATTGTTGCCGCTTTTGTCTTGCTGAGAAAGAGGACTTTCAGACAGAATTTACAGAGGATTCAACCAAGATAATTATGCAAACTCAGGCACTTCATACTGAACATTGTCAGAAAATGGAGGCAAATCCCAGACTTCCATATGTGATGGGTGTTCAACAGTCATGCATTCTAAATTCACTGCAGTACTTCAGTACATTTGAAAATATCTCAGTTGATATAATGCATATCATCTTGGAGGGAGTGGTACAGTATGAAATAAAGCTGATTTTGTTGAATGTAATAGATCAATACACAACATTAACAGAAGTGGACAGGAGAATTAGGAGCTTTAACTATGGATAAATGGAACACAACAACAAACCACCTACACTGAAGTTGTTAGAGGACTCAAATGACTTGGGGCTGAACGCCATCTAGTCTTGGTGTCTACTTCGGAATCTACCACTCATCTTTGGAGACTTGGTTTGTCCCAATGATAAGCACTGGTATTTGCTACTGCTGTTGCTTCAAATAGTGAATATTGTATTTTCACCAGTGTTATCAAAAGGTATCACTATTTTCTTGAAACACATGTTCACTGAACTCCAGAGATTATTCAAATATTTGTTTCCACAAAAGAAGTTGCTACCAAAGCATCATTTCATGGTGCATTATCGTACACGTATACTCAAAATGGGGCCAAGTCTGCATAGCTGGTGCATACGCTAGCCAAACACAGTTTCTTTAAAAAACAGTTGAAAAGTTTAAAAAATGTTACAAAAACATTGGCAATAAACCATCAAAGTCATACCCCAAGAGATTGACCATTGGACCTAGTAAAAATTATGTCTTTAAATGCATTGGACTGGGGCTGTGAGATAGCAGAGCGTCTTCAGCTACCAATCAACATTAAATGTGTTAAATGTTAGATGGGCCAAACACCATGGAAATCTGTATCGTGCAGATTTAGTTGTTGGTATAAAAGTCCATTGCGAAATCCCAGTTTTTCATAAGATCTACAATGTTGTGAAATGTGAAAGATGACAGGTTACTATTGGTTACCTCTGTACTGCAAACAGTGTATCTGAATGAGCATTTCAATGCTTTTCAAGTTCTTTGTACAAGAGATGGACCTCATGCCATTTATTTTGAAGAGCTTCTCGGTTCCAAAGCATTTGATTTACAGGTGTCCTACAGTCATGGCGATGCCAGTTTTTATATTGTTTCATACTGTTTCCTGTGAACAATAAAAGGTGGCTGTTAAAATACTGATTTCTGATCTATTTATTGTACCTTAAAAAAACCTAGTAGTGTATAATGACTATAATACAATTACACAGTGAGTGAAATAAAGTAACATTTGGCTCCGTTTATAGTTTTATTCAGAGTTTTTAAAAAAAATTTCAGAGTAAACTTTTTATACTTTATGGAATAAAAATAAATTCTATTAAAAGTAAAAATCTGTTTTATTCAGAGCAAAACTTGAAACTATTTGGACTAAAATTATATTCTATTGTGAGTAAAATTCTTTTTTAGTCAGAGTAAAATTCATCCCTATTTAGAATAAACTCAATTCCATTCAGAGTAAATTCTCTTCTACTTAAGAGTAAAACTATGGCAGAGTAGGTTTTTTTTTTTACACTGCTTTGAGTAAATTATCATCATGTGGATTCAAATATTTGCACTAATTAACGTAAATTTTACTCTGCAAGTTCAACTCGGACATGAGAGTAAATTTTACTCCATTTAAACTGGGACCAAATGCTGTATTTTAGAGTAAAATTTTCTTCAATTTGAGTATAATTTACTCTGCAGATTTTCCTGTGTGCGCACTGCTCAAAAAAAAAAAAAAAATTAAAGGAACACTTTTTAATCCAAATATAGCATCAAGTCAATTAAACTTCTGAGATATTGATTTGGTCAGTTAGTGGCGGGGGGGTTGTTATTCAGGTTAAGCTGTTTTGGTGTTAATGAAATTAACAACAGGCGCACTAGAGGGGCAACAATGAGGCAACCCCCAAAACAGGAATAGTTTTACAGGTGGAGGCCACTGACATTTTTTCCCTCCATGTTTTTTTTTTTTTTTTACTGTTAGCATAAGGTAATACCTGGATCAGAGGCTACACAGGTAGTCCAACTCCTCCAGGATGGAACATCAATATGTGCCATTGCCAGAAGGATTTCTGTCTCCCCCAGCACACAAGTGGACTAGCCTGCCACATAATTTTTTCACTTTGATTTTTGGGGCGTTTTTGAATTCAGACCTCTACAGGTTGATAATTTTCATTTCTATCGAACAATGTGGCATCCATCCTTTCATTCTTAACACATTACCCAGCCTATATCAGTAGACTGGGTAATGTGTATTTGCCCATATGTTGTTTTAAAGTGTTACTTTAAATTTTGGCCAGTGTATATGTTTCTATAATTCAGTTCAATTCAATTTTATTTATATAGCACCAAGTCACAACAAATCACCTCAAGGCACATTATAATGTAAAGACCCTACAATATGTTTGAACATTTTAATAAATCGCTGCACCTATTTACCATTTTTGTAGCAAAATATACAGGAATGAGGGGTGGCTGAAAACCTTAGCACAATGCTGTATGCGTGTTTAAAACACACTTACACTTTGAAGGCAGGGTCAAAATGTCCAGATGGAGTTTTACTAAACCCTAAATGAGGTTTAAATTATTTACTAGGGTGATAATAGGTCATGATATAAGAACTGCTTCCATGAATTTATAAAGCTATTCTGTTGTGTCTGCTTATAGAACTTACAAAGAAACATGTTATCCCCTTCGTTCACACATCATTTTCTATAGTTATGTTTGTACTGCAATATTCATTTTCTGACATCTCCTATGTAAAAATATTATGTAGGCAGAAGATGATTTTTTTTCCCCACCAAAATTCCTGTATTGTGACCAAAGGGGCTTAATTCAAGTAAAAGCATCTACAGTATGCAAGATGATGCAACTTTTCAAAATCAAATGATTTCACAAAAAAATTTTTGTAAGTGAAAGTGAAACTACACAACCCAGTATTGATGGGAGAAGATGACACAACTGAATCAGCATGAATAACGGTAACTTAGAAACTTTAACACTCATTGAATCAAACTCCTATGATACAGGACCTCATAAAATTGTAACTGTCTCTACACTAGTAGCCTGCAGTTATGATTTCAATAATTTTACTCCTCTACAAACTGTAGTGGAAAACTGCTATTTTAGTTTCCGTAGCAGAAATACATCAATTTTTCTTGCATGCAGTTAGTTTTTTGAGCGCAGTAGACTTGTTTTTATCAGACATATGCTGCAGATTTGTGGAACATATTCATGAAGGACTTTTAGCCTTTAGGGCTCTTTTACCCTCACTCCATCCAGAGGGTGGAAAAGATACACGAGTTCAGCTATGCGATTCCTGACTGGACTGCAGAGATAAGACAGCCTAAATAAATCTCCATCCTTCCAAATGGGTTCCAGTGACAGTGGAAATAAAGAGGTTTTGGTTGGCCAGCCAGATGACTGACGTCTCAGTGCTGTTCCCACCTCAGTGACCAGTAGATAAACCCAGGATTAGAGAGAGAGCACTATTAGACTGCTGCTGCAATCACACATGCATACACACACAAAAATGTATAAGCCCAAATCCATGGGTATGGTGTGTCATTACAAATACACACAGCATTCAAACACAGGGATTCATTCAGGAATTTATATATAAGTGAAATGTTTGCCAGAGATATTTGGCACTTATACAGCTCCAGCGAGTATATTTAATTCTAAAAGTTTGGAATTAAGATTCACACTATCACCCCAGGATATCACGCCTTTGTGGAGCCAACCAACCACTAGAATGGTCTAGCAACAAGGACATAATCCTTCACTGGTTTCCCACCTGCAAACAGTGCCAATTATGCTTGCTGGAATGCACAGCCAAGCTGGAGGTACCACTACCTGGGTTAAATCCATCTCTCTGTGGTAGATGGTGACCATTTTGCCCCTTTGCTATCCTTGCACCCCAGAATTCATTATTTATCAGAAATGTTAGGCTGCTGAAAGGTTTGAGTAAAGAGGAGAAGAAGAAGAGAACGAAAACAGAAAGGGAAAGATGAAGGGAACACCAGAGCAGAGAGTGGAGAGATGTTATCGGGATCAGAGATTCTGTCTGAGCTGTGGACCTCTCTGTGTTGTGAACTCCTGGCGGCCTGACCCAAAAATGATTCCAATCTATCTCAAGCTGAAGGAAAGACATCCAAAACGAGATAAAGTCAATAACAGCTTCATAAAGCATACACCTGTTTCCTATGTACACTGAGAAACAGGACGAAACAGGTTGGTCATATAGATAATGCAGTTCCATATCAAAGAGGAATGTGTTACATTTATAGAGGACACAAACTCAACTTCAATTTTGGGCTCCATACTTCTAATTGCTTGAAGAATCTAAAATCCAAACTAATACAGAGGAAGGATTTGTCATTTGTTTGATTCAGAACAAAAAAGAAAAAAGAAATGTGATGTATGTCTTTTAGGTAAAACGTTTGATTCTATTAAGAGCCATGTATTTTAAAAATGAAAAAAAAAATATTGCAAATACAAAAATGTGAGAGGCGAAATCTAAAATGTAATGAATTCTATCAGTGACTTTTAAAAAAAAATTATTTTAAAACAAAAATGGAATGAGCACGGAAATGGGCAATGCTTGAGAGTATACATAGAGTTAAACTAGCCTTAACTGAAGCACACCATTAGAGCAGCAGACATAAAACATTAAAACTACCCAATTTCCTCCAATATATGGTCTTGTTCTAAGACCTATGAGGTGGCTGTGCACACAAAGCTCTACAGATCTAATGCAAACACCACGGACCCATGAGAGACACAATCATCATTAATGTGGTTATTCTAATTAAATCATCAGTGCTTTCTGCTGAGCTAGCTGCCTGCTGTTTGGTAGTTTCACTGATAGCTTGTCTAGCAAGGTCTCTTTATACATGAGTCAAGACCCAAAACAGATTGTTAGCCTGTTACAACTAGGTCCTCGCAGAACAAGTATACTAGGACATTTTATGGCTCTAGACCCCAGTACAAAAGCACTTGAGTTTACTCTGTTCAGGTACAGATGTTCCTGGGTGGAGGGTCAAACTGTACTTGTTTATGTCCCTGACTAAAATTACATGTGAGATGTAAACATTGTTTGGATTTAGAGGTTACATGTACATATTATAATAGTATGCTAACATTTTAGAGCACTGCATCTATTAATCATCTACCACAACAAAAATAAGGGCTGTGCTCTAGAGCTACTTGATCTTTGAAAGCATATACCAGTTTGGGGACAGCTCTTCCTTCAGTCTGATTTGCATTGTATTGCTCTTGGCTGCTGATTATCCCTTGAGGATAATGTGGTGCAGTTATGCAAATGTTGCACCCTGGAGAATGGCCCTTATCTTCAATGGCTCTGCAAAACTCCAGCTGTTTTTTAATTGGTTGCCAGGGTGAGTGAACAACAAGTACCTCCCAGCAGTGCTCTGGTCGGTGATGGAGAGGCAGTAATGCATGGCACGTGGCCAGGGACTCAGAGGGCCTGCCTGGGTCAATATAAGCAATGCTTGCTGTTGTGGTTTTCAAACTTTTTCTCCAGGGGGGAAGATTTACATAAGATTTGTTCTTATTGCCCAAACGGATTTTGTGGGCGATTGAGTAAGATAAACCAGCATCATTTATTTACTTGGCTTTTGGCTATCAACCAACAAGGCTGTGTCATTCAGCTTATACTGTAGAGACTCAGACTGTCTTAGCAATAGACAAACCACAATAAAAGAAATTTAGCCAATAATAAGATACAAGCATCTTTCTTTTTTTAATATACAGTAACACCGATATTTAGATAAAGTGTTGAAGTCGTGTGTTACAGTAAGACGATCCTGCTCCATGGATGTGACTCATGGACCCTGACCAAACTGCTTAGCAAGAAACTGGATGGAAAATACACTCATATGACTTGTGCCACCCTAAATGTTTCCTGGAGGAGCCACATCACCAACATGCAGCTCTATAGCAGCCTACTGAGTGTCATCTTCAATCGCTGTCTCACATGCTGGCCATGTGATGTGTCAAAATGAAATAACTGCGAGGGTCTTGCTGTGAGAGCCAGATGCTGAGAGGAGGTATGGTCAGCCATCCCTGACCCTCAAGAAACTGACCAAAGAGGATGCTGCACAGCAGAAAGAAGACCATGTGTCTGCCATGTTTGGCAGAGATGTCTGGATGGACTGGATTGATGACGATGGTATTCACCATCTTTAAATTAAATACATTCATTTAATGTATTATTCTGCATATCTAAACAAATGTCAAATACCTACTTTTCAGTGGTTACGTAAAAATACCAAGCTCAGTACTGCCTTCATTCAAACATGCAATCAAACAATCAATGCAGAGAGCAGAGAGATAGACAGAAAAGAAAAAAAATCATCAACCAAAACCTTTTTTTTTTAAACATCCATTCTCATCAGTGTGATCCAGTTATCAGCTAAAATTCCCATTTTGGAACAATAAAAATGATTTTACCTTTTTATTTATTTACTCACAATTACTAGCTATTGATATACTCCATCCCCAGAGAGCAAAATAACATTTACTCAGAAAAAAGTAGCACAGTTTAATACTGTTAACAGAGCAAAGTGTACAGTTAAAAACATATAACTGGAGTTTTCTGTGTTGAAGGTACAGCACATTTTACACTTGGCCCTTTTCCTATCAGTCTGATTTTGTCAAAAAGAAAAAAAGAAAGCTCATGCTGATATTAAACCTGATGTTTCGGTTTAACAAAGTATTATTTTTTTACTTCCACTAGATGTCAGCTTGTAATATTACTCTGACTTGTACAATGTTGCCTCTACAATAGATTTTGACCTGATATACAGTATACCCAGGGAAAAATGCACTCAAGCATCCCTAGCACTAACCATATGTCACAACTTAGGGATACACTTTTAACACCAACAGAACTGGATCACTGGTGAAAAGAATTTGAGTGATCGGCACTTAGTGTCGCCTCTAGCACTCATTACTGCGCGGCGTTTCAAATCAGGGTAGAGACAGTATGACATTTATTCTTTTAGACTGAGTGTCTAGGCAAAAACTGTGCTATATTCGCATAAAGCACTATTAGTATCACTCCAGGAACTGCAGTGATTTATTACAATTTTTGAACATTGAGCGCTAACTGATGAATTAACCAGAATTTTTGTACCTTGCTTTGAAAGGTTGTCCATCTGGCCTGGTGGGAGGCACTGATCCATCCTCACCCTAGCACTTGGTTCAGCATCAAACCACCAAACTGAAATGTCACTGTAACTCTCCACAAGCACTTGTCACTGCAGGACTAGCTTTGTCCCCAGGCTACAGCTCAAAGTTTCATATAGTGTAGTGTCAGAAAGGCTATTCCCCCTCCATCTCACATTCGAATCATATTCACCTACCTCCTTTAATGTGTTATTCCTGTGGATAGGTGGGAGAGAGCATGCATTCACTCAAGGGATGCCAAAGACAAATCGTTACACTGTTGCCCTTAGTTAGACACACACACACACACACACACACACACACACAGGCTTAGGCAAATGTGTACTTCTACAGTTATGTGCACTTGCAGACACACCATCTTCAGGAGGGAAGGTGGCCAATTTCAAGAGGCTTGACACATACAACCACTTTTCCTTCTCCTTCTCTACCCCCTTTCTCTCAACTACTTCCTTTCTTCTGATGCCTAACCTGTCAAGCCACAGAGAAAAATTCATTCACACTCAGGAAAGGAATCATTTGCAGGTCTGGAGAGATCCTGCCCTGGTTAAAGGATGCCCTTGTGAGAAATTCTCTACTGACTTTCGAGGCAACAAATCAACTATGATTGAGATTTGAGCCATTAAATTTAGAAGAGTTCCAAACCATAAGCAGAAATTACTACAGTGAGATGTTGCATAAATAATGTTCAAACTATTAACTGGTAAGTGATGGAAGTTGCTAAATATTGAATCTCTCTCATATGAGTGACTTTGATGCCCCTGCTCTTGTATATAGTGTCTCTGTTGTGCATCTGTGTCAGCTTAATGCTGGCTCTAACGCAATCCTGAATTAAAGTGAAGATAATATGATACGAGCATATGCTCAACCCATCTATGAGCGTTTCATCTTGCCACTCAGTGCTCTTAAACAGACTCGCCCCATGCCGTAATCTGTGAAGCATATTGTAACATATGGCAAGTTTACGATGACTGTCCAGTCGCAGCCACCAGCCAATATCACCCAGTGTAGAAGTGAGGACATGCCATCTGTCAAAAAGATGATCACTGCTGCACAACTTCCTGGTTTTCTCTCTTTTTTTTTAACTGTAGAAACACACAAACACTGTATGCATATAAAATATGGAAAAACATGGGCATCATGCACAGAGAGATGGCAAGGGGATTGAGCAAAAGCAGTTGAACAAATCTAAAACCTGGAAGAAAAACGACAGCAACACATATACACACACACTTATCTGAATCTTATCACTGAGAAAAATCAAATCTTCAGCCGTTGTTTGGGATGAACACGAGTTGTTTGTGAAGGAAATGACAAGTCTGTTTATTTTGTCAAGTCAGCATGGAGTAAAAGTAGCGTTTTCCCTCAGAGATTACAAGGATGAAGATTTGGCAAAGAAATAATGTATTACTCGTTGTGGTTAAGTGTTACATTGCAGTAATATGATGAAAATTGTCTTTTTACGCAAATGAAAGATGTATTCTGAACCACAGAAATGAAGGAGGACATGATCATCTCAACAGAAAAACATTTCCTAGCCATTAAGCAAACTTCTACAAACTCACTCTTGAGCTCAGAACTGTGAAGATCAACCACAGAACAAGATGTGGCGACCATAATTGGGCCATGCTGCAAAATTTCCATAAGAGTTACATTCTACCAGTTCATATGTTTAAATTTGTGGTAAACAAAGCAGTAACAAATGGTAAAATGACCAGGCTTAGTGACATGAGCATTATACTGTGGAAAGAAGCTTCTGCAGTCTATGATAATTATCCTACACACACAAACACACATAGACACACATCTACACACAGTGGAAAAAGGGAAAACCCTGAGTGTGAGATTGTTAAAATGGGAAGTAAGATAAGATCTTAATGTGCTTGTTAAACTGCTTTGTCATTCTGATTCTCACATGCACTCACACACTAACAGTTATATTTCAGTGTTAAACCTCACGCAACAAAGACATAATATTAGGAATGGGCATTCTGAGCAAAAATACTACAGAAGACAGAATTGCGTGAAGACTACAGTCATCGTTGGCTTTTTATGTTTCCCCTGTTGTACCATCTGATCTCATTTTCATTGGTCTTATACCTGGGCCATTTCTCAATATGCGTGCTTGAGTGCACTTGTATTCTTGTGGGCTTGTGAGATGTCATCAGTCACAGCCTAAGTGTGGGTCCAATTGAAAGTACGCATGAAGTTAAGTACACTCAAAATGCCTGGACGTGTTCTTGCCTTGCCCATTCTATTGAGGATGCATCAAGTGGTGACGTTTTTAATCTTGGTAAGTATCCCAGAATGCATTTCAACTGAAAACTGAAACGACTAAAGTTGTAAGTAATGAAGGCTGCAACGATTCCTCACGTAAGTTGAATAATTCGATTATGGAAAATCCTTGACACAAATTTGTTGCTTTGATGCTTCGTTTAAACTCTGCAGCGCTCAGGTATTTCCATGTGAGAGGAACATTTCACCTGCATTGGCAGCATTAAAGTTTTCCGGAGATGCAACAGATTTCCGTCATTTGGAAAAAAACGACCCTTTAACTCCGAGTGGATCATCACCGACACATTTTTCCACGCCTCCAATGCTCTCTACACCCCGTGCGTGTGTGTGCGTGTGTTGTGTTGTGTTGGCTTTGCTAAGAATTTCAGCTGTTTCTTCATCTCAGCTGTTAACTACCAGATCGGATGACTAGAACCACAGTTTGCTAGTGGGCACCGCTATTAACACTAGCAATCATTTTGTAACACTCACTCACTCCGTTTTAAAAAAAAAAACATAAAAAAAACAAAGTGACTGAGTGTGAAATTGTCCCAAACCTTGGATCCGTTTTGTTTTGTTTTTTTAAAACAGAGTGAGACGTCTTCCTGTACGTCTATCTCTGGCGGGCCTGTTTAGTTATGTGGCTACTGGTGAAACTGTGCCTACTTTGTTTTAAAGGGAAGAAAAAGTATATATATATATATATATTTTTTTTTTTTTTATGGTTGTAAAATTGGACCGTTAAATTTACATCAGCAGCAAACCTGATTAAAATTTTTGAATGAAGTATCTATCTTCCATGTCTTTACGAACACATTTTAATACCTGTCAAGTTTTGCATTTAAAAATACGTGAAATTTTCCACCGCTGAAAATAGAAGTCGCTATATGATACCATCGCCTAATTTGCATAATTGGTCATTTGCATGTAGTTGCAATTGAGGCTGTAGGAGAGACAAAAAATAAAGAAAAAACACCCGAAATATGTTTAGAACTACAAGTAAACTTTATGAAATAACTTATTAACTTTAATGCTTTGCCTAGACCCACATTACATAGAAAGAAAATCAAATTTAATGAAAACACTTATGTGGGGTGAGACTGCTAGCTAAGTTCAACCCTCCTCCTTTATCTGGGCCACTGTTGCCAACTTGTGTAAGAAAACTCGTTGTTGCCTGTGTCAAAGGTTGAAAAAGGCCGAAGTGAGGTCCGGAAATGGGAGCGGAGGGAGCGGGTAGGCAGGCTCGGTGTTTACCTGAGGTTCGGGGGTTGGAGGGTGGAGTCGAAGCGGGGTCTGGGCGATGCCAAAGTGTATGAAGGGACGCAGTACAAAGGCTTTATGTACTCAGAACACAGTCGCTTTTTGGAAAAAAAAAGGTCACTACGGGGGTTTGAAAATCCACTAAGTTTGCAACACTGAGCCCAACAGAGGTCCAGTTGTTTTTCCAGGTTTGTTCCCGCTGTCTACACTAACCTCGCGAGAACTGCCACCCAGGCTACTGCAGGTGTCAGTTCTCACGAGGCTAGTGACAGAATTCAGATTGGAGCGGCAGGAATACTTTTTAAAAATTATTATATTAAAATACGGGAAACTTACAGGAAAATAATAATACAGGAGGATGGTGGGACAGGGGGGTAAAATACAGGAGTTTCACAGCCAAAAAGGGAGATTTGACAGGTATGCATTTTAAATAACCTTATGCTAAATGTAAAAGCTGATAGCTAAATAAGTGCCATTTCATAATTATGTGATTCATAATCCGATTAGTTGACTAATCGTTTCAATAGTCGATGACTAATCGACTATCAATAGTCATTAGTTGCAGCCCTATTCCCCAGTTTCTCACTATCTAGCTACTGCCAGCTTTTCAGTAACCTAGGTCAGTAGCTGGATATGGGGGAATCCCCACTTTCTCCATTGCAGTCAATAATGGTCAAGTAGATATAGTCAATCACACAGCACAATGTGATGACATAATTAGGCTAAGTCAATCAGGCATGAGAAAGATGCATATCATCAGCATATATTATCATAGCACTAGCAACCTGAAATCGTTCATGTTGTTTACTCTCCACTTCAGATAAATACAGCTAAAGTGTACAGATAGTACTAAACACTCAGGAATATGAATAATGTGTTGCATATATTTAAAGAGTAAAGAACACATGCCAAATTGCCAAAGGCTCAGTTCCATGTGGTTTTGGAGTCTATAGATCAGGAAGGCAAAACCTCAAGGACAGACGCCCAGACCAACAGATGGTTGGACAGACAGAGGATTGTATGACAATATATTCAGCAGGAGGATAAAAAAAAAAAAGCAGAGATGAGTTTCTGAGACCACAGGGAAACCAATTTATAAAATAAAATATACTGAAAAAGTGTAGACCCCAATAATGTTTTGTAGGAAATATTTCATCTACGGTGGAAGTGTGAATGAATGTAGCAAATTATGCTAATGAAAAATGAAGATGCATAAGAGGAAAAGGATCAAGTAAAAATTTCTATATTTGTCCATCCATCCATCCATTAGTATTTCAGTTTTTCTTATAAAACATGATTCACTTAGGTTATATCTAACAAGTTATGTTAGATTTATTTCAGTGTTTTATTTGTTCCGGATGTTCATTTTATTTAATTTACAGTCTTACTGGAGCACTGTCAGTATATTTTGAACTGAATCTTTCATTCCGTTTTCCCCTTATGTAGAAATCTGTAATATTTGTTTTAACAATTCTGAATTAAAACATCAATTCAATTCAATTTCATTTATATAGCGCCAAATCACAACAAACAGTCGCCTCAAGGCGCTTTGTATTGTGGGTAAAGACCCTACAATAACACAGAGAAAACCCAACAGTCAAAACGACCCCCTATGAGCAAGCACTTGGCGACGGTGGGAAGGAAAAACTCCCTTTTAACAGGAAGAAACCTCCAGCAGAACCAGGCTCAGGGAGGGGCAGTCATCTGCTGCGACCGGTTGGGGCTGAGTGGAGAGAGACAGGACAAAAGACATGCTGTGGAAGAGAGCCAGAGATTAATAATAATGATTAAGTACAGAGTGAAGTATAAACAAGTAAATAAAGGTGAATGAGAAGAAACAGTGCATTATGGGACCCCCCTCAGCAGCCTAGGCCTATAGCAGCATAACTAAGGGGTGGTTCAGGGTTGTCTGATCCAGCCCTAACTATAAGCTTGATCATAAAGGAAAGTTTTAAGCCTAATTTTGAAAATAGAGAGGGTGTCTGTCTCCCGAATCCAAGCTGGGAGCTGGTTCCACAGATGAGGGGCCTGAAAGCTGAAGGCTCTGCCTCCCATTCTACTTTTAAGTATCCTAGGAACCACAAGTAAGCCAGCAGTCTGAGAACGAAGTGCTCTATTGGGGTGATACGGTACTATGAGGTCTTTGAGATAAGATGGGGCCTGATTATTCAAGACCTTGTATGTTAGGAGAAGGATTTTAAATTCTACTCTAGATTTAACAGGGAGCCAATGAAGAGAAGCCAATATGGGAGAAATATGCTCTCTCTTTCTAGTCCCTGTCAGTACTCTAGCTGCAGCATTTTGGATCAGCTGAAGGCTTTTCAGTCTTGAACAATCTTTATATCCAGTGAGAAAAGTGAGAGCCTTTTCATTGGGAAAAGAAATACCTGGACCTGCATGTTGATGGATATCCTGAAGACCAATATTAACCACGAGCAAACTTGCCAAGTACGAACTAGCAAACACGCAAGTGGCGCACTTGTGTACTTGCTAGTTGAGAAATGCCCCTGGTAGATAATGCATTCTTCTTTTGTTGTTTAATGGCAGTTTGCAAAAAAGATTTTTAGGGGCATTACTGCCATCTTCTGGCTGCAGAAGCATTAGCAAAAAAAATTTGAAAATTAATATTTTCAGCAAAGAAAAGTTGCATAACTGATTAATTTATTTTTCTTTAATAACTTAATTACTACTTGAAAATCATGGCCTTTTCTAATAAATATTAGCAGCATTTTAGATGACAGGGACACATTTTCTTCCCTGCAAAACCTTGCAAACAGACAGTTTCTGTTATTCCCTTTTATATTACTCTAATCTTAACAATCCTTTCCCCTCCAATGATGCTTCAAAGATAGATAAGTCTATTCTGCTTTGAATAATAATTCATGTCTGTATTCAGAAACAGGTTCAATTACGTGCTTAGAAATGATTAAGTTCTAGCATGACCTCCATGCTTTCTCTTTCTTTAAAATATTAAACATTTTTCATTTTAAGAGGTATCTACAAAAGTCGCTTTCATCGCTGAAAATCCATAGTCACTGTATGTGCACTGCTGGCTTCAATGTTGTACATCACACTTGTGAAACCTTGTTACTGGACCAGGATGATATGCTAAAGTAAATGTAATGTCACAATTCTGCTTACGGGTACCTTAAAATAATATTTATATATATATAAGCGCAAATTATATATATATGTATTATATATATATAAAAAATGTGAGAAAATTTGACTTTGATTCATCAGGTGGCCATAAATAATATTCTTTAAAAAGCTATTTTCACTCAGTAATTGATGGATGTGTAAGTAGTAAACTATCTAAAAGAAGCTGAATGTCCAGTGTTCTTGTTTTCACCAATCTCTAAGTTGAAAAAACAAACAAGTAGTAACAGTTACTGACAGATTTACAACTTTTAGATCCATTAATTAAGTATTAATGTGTTAAGTATATTTGTTGAAAAAGGATTTGACACATTATAGATACAACTTTTTAACTACAACAATTTTTTGCAACTTTCTAAGCCATAACAAGGTATTTGAAGACCCACCTAATAAATAAACAAACAAACAAACCAACAGCTACCAAACTGAAATTACTTTCATTAGTTTAAACTACTAAAAAAAAAATAAAAGAAAAGGAAAGGAAAACACACAAAGTGAAAAGTAAATGTAGTGATCTTAAAAACTTGTGCTCACTTTAATAATTTATTCCTGAAATCCACATCAGATTAAAAAAATAAATTGTGTATATTTTAACAGATAAAGGTCTCAAATAAATTTCAGTAATGGAAATTAATATTCACACAACTTTAAAGAAAGTGGTATGCAAGAACTTTGTAGTAATATAAAATAATGTAATATTACAAAGATATAGCCGACCATCCATCCATCTATTTTCTGGGTCCAGGTCACGTGGGCAGAGAAGCAGAGAATCCCAGACATCCCTCTCTCCATCACCTCCTCCGGTACACACAGGAGGACAATTAGGCATTCCCAAGCCAGCAGAGAAATATAATCTATCCACACTGTTCTGGAGCCTCTTCCCAGTAGGACACACCTGGGCCACCTAGGATGCATCCCAGATGCCCTAACTACCTCAGCTGGCTCCTTTCATTGTGGAGGAGTAGCAGCTCTACTCCGAGTCCCTCCCAAATGACCGAACTTCTCACTCTGCATAGTGAGAACCCAGCCGAGCTCTGTGAGCTCACTCCTTCGTTGCCAGGGCTCATGGCCATAGGTGAGGGTGGGAACGTAAATCAACTGATAAATCAACAGATAAATCAACAGCTTTGCTTTCACACTCAGCTCTCTCTTCACCGCAATGGACCACTACAGCATCCGCATCACTGCAGATGTGGCACCGATCTGTCTGACAGTCTATAAAGATATAATCTCTTCAAGCAAAATAAGGAGAACAACTAAACAAAGGCCTCCATCTCAATCTTAAACCTCCTAAACCAGTATTGCAAGAGGAAAGCCTTTATTTTATTAGTTATTCAAACTTTATATAGGCACGTATATTATACACTACTTTACACAAACACATATTCTAATTGCCTTTACTCCCTCATGTTGTAGCAGAGGTGGAGAAGATGTGCTCTATGTTTTAATTGTGCCTAAGATGTAAATAAAACACTGCGTCTCAGATGGTCGTTATGCTGCTGCACCTGCATGGCTTCATTTAATCCTTTTATTCACCTCTCTCCACTCTTACAGCCTCTTATCATGGGTGAAGAGGGATACTCCTCGCTCTCATCATCAATCATCACAGCCCGTGCCCTGTCACCCTGCTGGTAGAGGTGCTATGCTGTGTGCTATTGTTTTGTTCTGTTTTGTTTTCTGCATTGCACTGCCTCTATTTTTGGTATCAAAGGTCTTATGGGTTGGCTTGGCACTCATAAAAGCTCCACAGCGATCTAGATGGATGTTTACCTCGAGAGATTCGCAAAGTCTAACAAAACTTTCAAAAGGCAAATGGGCTGCTTGAGAGTCTTCAAATAAGGACATTTTCTGGTTGTGACAGGCACTTTTATGAAAGCTGGCCTTGTATCTCAACTTCTTAACAATAATGTCATGTGCAGTCACAATGCTGATCCTAAAAGCACTGAGCAAGGTCATGCAAGAGATGTACCTTTTGAAAAAGTGAGATTAATTACAGTTATATTTAATAACAGTCAGCAGAATATAGCTCTATGGCACAGCAATTCCTCCCAAATGGCCAAACTCCTCAACGCAATCGTTAATCATGATTAAAAATAATAAAATTTTTAAAAAGTAGCAAAGGCATCGCATGAAGACTAGTTATATAAATTTTCCCTTTATTCTTGGCAGAATAAGTGTTTGGGGAATATATGAAAATAACTACTTATGTACTTTACTGTGCAAAAATCTTAAGCCACCCCTTTATTTCTTTATATTTTATTTCCAAGAACCAGACTTTCTTGTAATTTTTTAAAGTGGTCTTTAGCAGTATTTCTCCAGGCTTTCTGAAGCTCTTTCAAATTTCTTCTTTGGACGTTGGCTGCTTTTTTCAATCATTTTCAGTCCTGTCCTTGTACCTGACCATTTTCAGAGGGGGTTTTTTTTTTGTGGGGTTCTTGAACCACTTAACACAGACCTATGAATCATTCAACCACAAAAAACGCACTTAACCCAAGGGGTCAACCAGTGCTGTGTCTACACATAACCGACAACTTAGCAAAGAACACATTTTAAATTGTCTCTTTTGGCACTTTATCACTAGCAGCCTGTCGCAACAACATGTTTGTTCCCAATTCTTTAGCTGAATCCATGTAAAATGCCAAAGATAACACAATTTGACAGGAATAAAATAGGATTTTTGCACTAACAAGGTGGTCTGCAAACAGCTATTAGCAAGGTTAGAACTTGGCATGGCGTGTAGTGTATCCTTTAAAAAAATGGAAGGAAACTTAACAAATGGAAGACAAAAGAGGAAGTGGTAGGCCTAAAAATCCACCAACAGCAGATGGACAGTATCTGACAGTCATGTCCTTATGAAACGGGGGAAAAAATCAGCAATGACCTGACACAGGACCTGAAAGATTCATCTGACACTTCAGTTGATCATCAGTAATGATCTCAGTGGAAGGGTAGCTAGAAGGATGGCTGTCCTATTTCTCTTCTTAATGCAGGAATATGAGGGGGAAAAAAGGCCAATGTATGCCAAATTACAAAAGGACTGGACTGAAAGCCAGTGGTAACACATCTGATGGACTGCTGAATCTGAATTTGAAACTTTTGGTTCATATGGTCACCAATATGTATAGAGGAGGTCAGGAGAGAGGCACAATAGTGTCTACAGCCCTCTGTAAAACACAGTGGAGGCTCTTTCATAGTTTCAGGCTGCATTTCAGCCAGTGGTCTTGGGAATCTTTTGATTAATGAAATTATGTATGCAGAATATCTCATCAGATATTGATCCACCATGAAATACTGTATAGAGAGAATCTGATTGGCAACAGTATTATTTTTCAGTTTGACAGTGACTCCAAACACACTGCCAATGTAGTAAAAGTACACCTGGATAGAAAAACACACAATGGATTAGTCTCCCCAGAGTCCGGGTCTCAACACTGCTGAAAAATGTTTCAATAAATTGCTGCAACTATAACCCATTTTCCTAAGAGGTTTGGCTCAAGACTTTTCACACAGTACTGCATGAAGCTTAAGCTATACTAATACAAGTCAATGCAACAGTTAAATGATGATGTATGTGCTGTATACAGCTTACATGCATAAGAAACATTTCAATCTGGCAACAACCAAAACCAACTCAGCCATTAACAACATCACGCTAGTAAATGGCAGTGTGCAGTGCCAAACATCCAACAGTTCACAGTTAATACTCAACAGGCTGTTAAACTATGACAAAGAGTAACAAGGCCGAAAAGACAAGCAGGTTGAAAGGACAACCTAACACAACCTGCACCAGCCCGTTAACCAGTCACACAAACACTGGCCAAACTCAGCAACGAAAATTAGCACAGGGGAGCAATTACTTAGCTTGTTGACGTTAAGCAGCGGTCCTCTGCTTGGGAGAAGGCTCCATTTCTAACAAGGTGACTGCGCAACTTGTTTAATTGCAAACATTCCAGTTTTAAATGACAACAACTAGAATGGAGCGACGTCAGCAGCAGCAGCAGCAGCACGGCGTGCAATTATTCCGTCCTCCTGCAGAAACAACCCTGAACTGTTAATTAATTGCGCTGCACGTCCGCAGCAGATCAAACAATGGGAGCAGCCCATTAGCCAAGTTACACTGACCGTCATACATCAAGATGTGTTGCGTTGAAAAGGTGAGTCAACGACTATGGAAGCGTATTATGAAATGTAGCCATACAGGACCATTATCTAACAGGCAAGCCCACCCTCAGGTACAGTAGTCATCAGGACCAACCTCCCTCAACATACTTTAAGTTTCTTGAGCAATAATAATAAATAAAAATAGTAAATATTGATTGTATTTGTGTAGTTATTTATTTTTAAGTTACAGAGTGAAAATAGCTTTCAAACAAGTTGCAAGTTGCGCTGGAGCTGAATGCTTTACTGTAAATTCATTTTTTGCCTACATACGAAGCAGCGCGATCATATATTGATTAATTAAATCGGCTTATCTTCACAGTGCCAGGTGGTAGATACTGATATGCTATTTACATAAGGATTAATAACACTATAAATCTTGATCTCTCCAAAGGAGCCCCACTTTTATAATGTGATGGTTTTTCCCACGTTTTAAAACATATGCTGCTCCCTTGCCATTTGTCTTCACTTCTTGCAGGCTTCTGCCCAAGGTGGAAGAAAAGAGGTGCTCCATATGTGTTGTATTCTGTGCTTCTCTGTTTTGGTAGACAGTCCAGTGTGCACAGAGGCACAAAGGGTAAATGAGTATGCTTTGTCACATCTTGGTCAATTTGTGTAGTACTATTCAGAAAGAAGGATTATAGGAATTTCAGGGGTGGCAGGGATGTGCTTTTCTGCAGTTTGCAAACAAGCTTATAGTGTGTCAACAGTGGGCAATAGGCTATGTAAGCTGAAGGTGGTCATCTAAAACAGGGACCACTCACAGTGGAGTTTACAATAATGCAGAAGTGCAAATAAACAAGCACTGAAAGACAGAAAAAAAAAATTAGAATAGCCACAGTGGACAGCTTGCCTGTTTGTTTATGTAGTGGCTCATTTTTATGCCAATAAAACAAAAATTCTTTGCTGTTGTTTTTCTGTTTGTTTGTTTTTGTTTTTTGGGGGGCAGCAAGGACAAAGATATTTCTTGTCTTTCAATTTTTTTTCACACTTGACCCAAGTGATGGACATCTGTAAAACTTTGAGTAGCACCAAAGAAGTATGGTGTCACAGTGAGCCAGGGTGGTATTTAAGCTAAATGCGCACAGAACCAGGTCAGCTTTTCCTTCACTTTTTCTGCCTAATGTTCACTTCCTGGACAATAAATTACACTTGTTCCAGCGAGTTCACTAGTGGTGACAAGTAACAAGAAAATTGGCTCAGTAACAACTTTGTGGCCTTAGTGTCTCAACAGTTCTTTTCTGAGC
Organism: Pterophyllum scalare; assembly: GCA_024447675.2. Lineage (NCBI taxonomy): Eukaryota > Metazoa > Chordata > Actinopteri > Cichliformes > Cichlidae > Pterophyllum > Pterophyllum scalare. The sequence continues at coordinate 103,337 of JAMQGT020012427.1, read as the reverse complement.
ATATAGAGAACCACAGGACTCTGCACATACTGCTGAATCTCTGAGTATTTGGTGCACGAACTGCTGTCTGACATCCAACAATTGTACAGTAGGATGTTGCTACACTTGCTTAAATTTTGATTGCGAAGTTGTCGATTTGTTAGTTCCTCAAAGAGCGTTTGCTATTTTCAGATTTTGTTGTTATTCATTTATTTATTTATTTTAGTTTTTTTTTCTATTGGAACTTTAATTATTACCATTTGTAACCACTTAGGCCACTGTTAAAAACTGCTGCATATTCCAGCAGAGCCCAAAAAATGATTCAGAAACAATTGTTTTTAATCAGCTCATAATCAGCTCCATACTTTCTATAAAATAAACTCAGGAAACCACAGTTATTATTTAATGTGAATAGGGTTACACAGACTTTTAGCCTGTTGTTCAAGTCAGAGTCTCCAATTCACCTGACTTACTCTTTTTAATGTAACACAGGAGGAAACCAAAGGACTCAGAAAATAAGAGCTGCCGCATTTTACTCCACATAAACCTTCGGTTGACTTGAATTTGACGTATTTATTTATTAACAGAGAATTGTTTAATGATTCTGTGATCTGACCTATGTAGATCATCTGCCCCAAACCAATGGTGATGTTATAGTTTAGATCCTTTGGGAAATGTGGTAGCGTTCCATTCAGGAAAGCAGATCACAAGACACAGGAGTCAAGAGAGGCATGAAATCCTAATGTTACTGTTCCTGTTACAGTGAACAGACATAGTCCACCAGTCATCTCTGCCTTACCAAGATTAATGGCTTGTCTCACAGGTTGGGTTCCCATTACATAGTTTGTCCATCGCCACCTCGTTACCAACACATCTTTCACTGTCAGGCAGCAGAAGAAGGCAGTCAAATGGTCAGACCCCTGCAAATGCAGCTCTTATAAAGCTGATACGCTGAGTACAGCATATGGCTAAGACCAGCAAGTCTTCACTCTTCCCTGCACTGTGCACACATGGTCTATGTATAAGCGTCCGCATCTGCGGGCAAGTGCTGTAACTCTTCTGTCTATAAAAAACATCTTGGTTATTAGGATGGATTCAATCCCGCAAAAAAAATAAACCACAAACTTTAAATCTTCATCAAATACTTGATCAAATTTTTGCCCAAAGCAGTAATGTAAAAATCATGTGCCATACATAAACGTCAGACACCTTGACACCTTCTGCTTTGCCCCATCAGTAATGTTCCTATCTATCCCGGTGACTAAGCAATTGAATGTGATGTTTTGTGATTTGTCAACAGATGTAAATTTGAATATGTGTGTGTATGTAAGACTGTTTGGCTTTTGGCATCACTTTTGTCAGTGTGATGTGAAGTAGAGAATTTCCAGGAGGGGCTCACCGTCTGATATCTGGATGAGGGACTGTGACTAATGGCCTCATGTCAAGCCATGGATAATGTATGGCTCCACATTTAGTTGGATAAATGAGTGTGTGTGTGTGTGTGTGTGTGTGTGTGTGTGTGTGTGTGTGTATGTGTGTGTACGTGTGCACATGTGTGTGTATGAGTGGTGAGTGATATTCTGTGTGTAACTGCAATATGCTGCCATTTGTATTAGCTCATGTGTGTTGGCATGCACCTACATGCTTGGCTAGTCATTTGTGCAAGCAAGGCTGCACCATAAATATATTTGTCAAATATGCAAGATTAATTTATTTATATAATTTCTTTTTTTTTTTTTTTACCTTGCACTGCAGGCCTCTGCATCTTAACTCTGATGTTTTGATGAGTAGCTCTGTTAATATTTCATAGGTAATTCTACATGCCAAATATAAGTTATTGTGTTTTTGTGGACCCATTCATCTTCATAGTAACTAATTTGCCCTGTGGTGTAATGGCACAGAGAGCTTTGTGGGTGTAATGGGAGTCAATGATATTTTCTGGAGATATGATTGCCCTAGCTTTTTATTTTTCACACAAATACAAAGGCGTATGCATGTAGCGCTCACACACACACATGCATGCACACACACACACAGAGCAAAGATTTGTGATCAGTTGGAGTTCATGTGCATGGAAAAAAAGTCGCCTAAGCTTGAGTGAATGCAGCTGCTCCATTTCTCATATCCATCCACATATTTATCTTAGTAAGCTACATGTAAGCTGTTATTTATGATGGGACTCTGGAGAATTATATGATCTAAGTAGCTTCTCCCTTATTATTGCCATAATGCGCATTAAAGCATTAAAGATAGCTGTGTATGCTCTCCTGGTGGTTTTGTTCATCCATATTCATGAGGATGGGAGAATTTGAAGCTTGCTAGGTTGTCAGTATATTAATCTTGGATACCTCTCTCTTTCTCTCTCTTTTTGTCTCTCTTTCAAAGAGAGATCAGATTTGAGGTAAAGTAATGAACAGCTGTAATGGGCTGTCATATCTGTAAAAATCACTCTGGAAACAATTGGCCAAGACTTTTGTGTGGCATTCAGGCAACAGAAGTTCAACAGAAGACCTATTTTATTATGCCTGTGGATGTGGGCAATGTGTTTACTGCTTTGGGACAGCTTATTTAAAAAAAATATAGATAGATAGACACACACACACACACACACATGACTGGAGAATTAGTATTTACTGTAGAGTGTATAAGCTGAGCTGCTGACTTAGCTGTGGTTCCTGCTGGATTTAAATTCATGATGTTCTCTAAAGAGAATTAAGCGAAAGTACTATATTTAAATATTTTAAAACTGTCACAGGTGGAAAGAATGAATACGATTTAATACAAAGTGTCATAGTAAAGAAAGAAAGAAAGTGAAGGAGATATTATTTCCCTCTTTCCTTCACCCACTCATCCTTCTCCTCCGCCATCCTCAGTCTGTCAGTCCAGCCGACAGAAATACATTTCCTGAGACACACTTGCCTTGAATTTCCTCCCAGCTGCTGTCTCAAACACTTTATTGAATTATCGAACAGAGAATATATATGACAAATTGAGTCAACAGTCTAGGTTTTGGTTTATAACGCTGTCCAAACACACTGTGTTTACTCTAGGAAATCAAAGTATAAATCTGTCTCTGGCCCATGTGCAGATCAATAGGCTGATTCAGATACCTTAAGGTGCCCATCAACTAACACATGAGTAATACTGCAGTGAATGCAGAAACTCATCCTCTGCTTCAAGTGGCCTGTCGCAAAAGCCAAAGCACTGCATAGTTAGCCATGTGGCTTCACTGTCATTTGCATACGCGCAGAGCCTGAGCACGTCTTTCCTCTCTGAGCCTAAACTAAAGAAGAGGTGTGGAGAGACTGGATGGCAAACAAGCAGAGCGAACAGAGGTCACTGGTATTTGTGGTATCACCTTTTTAGTTAGTTTAGCCCAAGAAGGGTTAACACCAAGACCCGAGTGTTCAGGAGAGGAGATAGAACCTCAGGAAAAACACACATCTGCCAGAGTCGTTCAGAGACTAAACCCTCCCTCATGCAGTATGAAAGTCTGTCAGCAGAGTCCTCCTAGTCCCCCCTCTGTCTATGGGGTGAAAGCAAAGGATGGGAGAGGGAGATATGAAGGTTTGACCAGAGGGAAGAAGGAAACTGTTGACTTTTCACATATCAGTTTGACAGCAACATCTTCTGACTGCATATAAGTCTAGCTGTGTAGTCCTTTGTGCACATCCTGTATGCTTGCTTTTGTTTACAGCTCACTGCATGCATATAAAAAACTTTTTGTGTGTGTATGTATAAATGTGATGAGTGCAGCTAAAAAGGTGGCGAGTGTTCTCTCTCTCTGTGTCTTTATGTCACTGGATGAGTCAGCGTGTTGTTTACTGAAGTTGTTGTTGGAGCAACCACACAGCCATACCCTCTGAGTCCCAGTGTGCCTCATTAGCTGCTGCCATTTCAGCTCTTGTTACCTTGTTAATCACCTCAGTCGATCACCTCTGTGCAGTTAGTTAAATTTAGTGATTAAGTGGAGAAAGTTAAAAATGCAGCATAGTGTAGATTTGGGCAGTTACAGAAGTAGCACGTCCCTACAAACAGAGGGTAGTGAAGTGACGAGATGTAGCTCAGAAGTTGGATACAAGTCTGTGTGCTCTTCTCAAACTGATGGAGTATCATGTTAAATCTTGTCAATTAAGTGCTGCTACTTGCTTTAAATACAGAAATCTAATAATCCCCCTTATTGTTCTGCATTAATTTTCTTTGTTTCGTAAAACTGCCTGATGAGAGATGCATTCTATTTGAATCTGCATATCACTAATAACTATAGCTGTTTTGGTACATACGTATACATAATACAAAGTGGCGGGGTGGTCGTATGCAGATGAATGCTAATCTGAAGGACATGTACCTCATAACTTATTGTTATAACATATTGTTGCTGTGCTACAATTCTTCTGGTCTGGACAATATTTCTTGAACATTTTCAGTGAAAATGGAGCTATTGATTTTAGAAAGTATAAGTGCCTTAGTTAACCTACTCAAGGCCCCAGGCACACAGGCCTAGAGACCACTTGGTGACCATCTGGCAACTATCAGTCACATGGGAAGAATCTACAGAGGTTGGACAATGAAACTGAAACACCTGGTTTTAGACCATAATAATTTATTGGTATGATGTAGGGCCTCCTTTTGCGGCCAATACAGCGTCAATTCGTCTTGGGAATGACATATACAAGTCCTGCACAGTGGTCAGAGGGATTTTAAGCCATTCTTCTTGCAGGATAGTGGCCAGGTCACGACGTGATGCTGGTGGAGGAAAACGTTTCCTGACTCGCTCCTCCAAAACACCCCAAAGTGGCTCAATAATATTTAGATCTGGTGACTGTGCAGGCCATGGGAGATGTTGAACTTCACTTTCATGTTCATCAAACCAATCTTTCACCAGTCTTGCTGTGTGTATTGGTGCATTGTCATCTTGATACACGGCACCACCTTCAGGATACAATGTTTGAACCACTGGATGCACATGGTCCTCCAGAATGGTTCGGTAGTCCTTGGCAGTGACGCGCCCATCTAGCACAAGTATTGGGCCAAGGGAATGCCATGATATGGCAGCCCAAACCATCACTGATCCACCCCCATGCTTCACTCTGGGCATGCAACAGTCTGGGTGGTACGCTTCTTCGGGGCTTCTCCACACCGTAACTCTCCCGGATGTGGGGAAAAGAGTAAAGGTGGACTCATCAGAGAACAATACATGTTTCACATTGTCCACAGCCCAAGATTTGCGCTCCTTGCGCCATTGAAACCGACGTTTGGCATTGGCACAAGTGACCAAAGGTTTGGCTATATTGTGTATATTGACCCTGTGGAGCTCCCGACGGACAGTTTTGGTGGAAACAGGAGAGTTGAGGTGCACATTTAATTCTGCCGTGATTTGGGCAGCCGTGGTTTTATGTTTCTTGGATACAATCCGGGTTAGCACCCGAACATCCCTTTCAGACAGCTTCCTCTTGTGTCCACAGTTAATCCTGTTGGATGTGGTTCGTCCTTCTTGGTGGTATGCTGACATTACCCTGGATACCGTGGCTCTTGATACATCACAAAGACTTGCTGTCTTGGTCACAGATGCGCCAGCAAGATGTGCACCAACAATTTGTCCTCTTTTGAACTCTGGTATGTCACCCATAATGTTGTGTGCATTGCAGTATTTTGAGCAAAACTGTGCTCTTACCCTGCTAATTGAACCTTCACACTCTGCTCTTACTGGTGCAATGTGCAATTAATGAAGACTGGCCACCAGGCTGGTCCAATTTAGCCATGAAACCTCCCACACTAAAATGACAGGTGTTTCAGTTTCATTGTCCAACCCCTGTATATTCCCTAACTGGTTGGCAGGTGGTTGCTGGAGATTGAAATTGCTGAAGATCCACTCACACACGCCTAGACACCAGTAACGGTGGCCCCCTGACAGGTGGCTAGGGAAAAAAATTGTTTACCCTGACTGATTGGTGAATGGTTGCTGGCAGTCACTAGGTGAAACTTGTCACAAAGAGGTATGTGATGCTCCTTGTGATTGCTTTGGTCACTAGTAGAGTGCCATTGTTGCTCATAGTCTATATGGAAGACACTGACTTTTCTGCAAACACTCACCAGCTACTCTACTACACCAGCTACTATTTTTGCCTTCAAAGCAAATATTGCACCTTTTGAAACATGCTGGCAGCAGCAGCAGTAAGGCACAACTTTTGCTTTGAAGGTGAACCTTCTCTGTTTCTGGTTTTCAGATTTCACTGCTACTTGGCTGGTAGATAATGAGTGTTTTTACAGACATGTTGGTGTCTTCTTTGCAAGGTGGTAGGTTGAAGGTTTTGGGTACAGCAGTACAACTGCCAACCAGTCAGGGAATACACCTTTCTCCCACATGAACAGTGGTTGCCAACAGTTCTGTTGGCCTGTGTGGCTGAGGCCTAAAGCAGTGGTCTCTGATAATGCGTTATGTTCTTCCCCTAGTTGCAGTCAAGCCACATTTAAGTGCCCTTAGTCCATTTGCTCTGGGTGCTCTGCCACTGAGTTTTAAACTCACTGAAAAATAAGATACAAAAATAGAATTTCACATCAGTTCTTTCAGGCTCTTTAAGGAGTCACACACCCACACACATGCACAGACAAACACACGCACACACACACACACCCTCTATTGTGTTTTATTGCTATAATTTTATGTATTCATTTAAATACAAATTCATTTATTTTTGAAGGACGTTCCACTTTTGTGTACATTGTCTCTTAGTAATGATACACTCCAGAGAAGCTCATATTTTTGTGTCTGCATCTTTCTGTGCATGAGAGCATGTGTTGGGGATGTCATGGCTTCATAGATAGTGGCTTTAATGAATATCATTCATTCAGTCTCAATCTAATATGACCTTGTTTCTTTCTGCCTTATTCCAAATAGCACTGTTATTCAATAAAAAGTCAGTCTAATATACTCTAGGCTATATGAGTACACAAGTACTTTTCCAGTAAGTAGACCACTTGGGTATTATGATACAAAGAAAATGAAAACAGTTCTGAAAAACCGTTATCTCAAAGTTTTGTCAGACTGCATCAATATCCATACTCATTATGGTGACAAGAAAAAAAAAAACAAGGCTGTCTAGAATATTTCAAGACTACAGAAATCCTTTTTTTTTTCCATTATATGTTTATGCTAATTTGCTTTGCTTACAATTCCTTCTGCCATGTCATATCAAAAAAGACAATTATTTATGCACAGATTGCCTTTTTTTATGTTAATTTAGCTATCTCACTGAATAGAAGTAAACATTACTTGCACTTAAAGGTGAAGCTAATAAATTCTTAGATTCCTATTCACTGTCAACTTCCATATTGTTATTAGGCCAAATACTCACGCAATCTAAGGTGCAGTAAGAAAAGGGATGAGCGTTAATAGCAACGACATCTTATCATCTTTCTCATTAAACGATTTCATTAAGCCTTTTTGTAAGTTTTTCTTCTTTAAGAATTCTTTCTGTTTTGAAAGCTGAGAGTTTCTTCTCTTGGCCAAATTGAATTTGTTCTCTTTATCAAACATCCTCAAACATGTACGTGCTTGCACTTTGTACTACCATATTTTTTTCTTTGTCCTGAACAGTTATCTGTTATGTATGGCCACATGATGTCTCATTCAAGGGCAGTCCACTCACCTGCGTTTCATCCTTGAGAGTTGATTTCCCCCGGTGAGTGGAGCTGACCTTGGTGCAAATGCAGATGAGCATGTGGCCAGTGCCAACAAAAGATCGAGACCTTTGGTCCCTCTGGTTCAAACATGAGGGCTTATTTTAGTACCTACAGTTGTTTTTGTTTGTGATATGTTTTTCTAGGATAAAAATATATTTGAAAATAGTCTCCTGCTTTTCATCTATCTGCTGTCAGTCAATGAGTGGATACAGCAGTTCAGAAGTCACGCTGACCTTGACAAAAAAAAAAAAAGCCCGCTTCTGCTAATGCACCTGCATGCCAATGGCCATATTGTTGCTCTGAAATGTGAATGAATATATTCAGGATGTATTCTGAATTTTTCTTGCTTTTCTGAGTCTTTTAAGTTGATTTCTAGTGGCATAAAGGACTTGCATAATGGCAACAGTATGGCTAATGTGGCTTCTTGGGTTTAAAAACAAAAACAGTCTGAGATTAAATCTGATTCAAACTCTTTCAGCCAGTTTCCCAGTCATGGATTAAGCATGGTCCTAGACTAAAAGGAAAAAGTCGATGACGACCACAATAGGAAAAAGTATTTAGTCCAGGATTAGACATAATCCCTGTACGGGAACCTGGGCCTTTGTGTTAATACACTGATCTTGCCAGTGTCATTAAGAATCCATCAGTCCTCAACATTATCAGGAGTATGAACAACAAATCAGAGGTTACATTTATTTCTCCATTTTTTTCTTAGCAGTTTTCTCCATAGCACACCAGCCCTTTTGTACTCAGCGGTATGCATGTCATCTACTAATTTTGCAAAGCACGCTAACCTTTCACAGCACAATGTGATAATGGCGGGCTTAATGTCACGTTGTCGCTTCTTGGGAGAAGACAGGGAATCATTTGGGAATTTCATAGAAGATTAAGTGTAATAATTATCCCCTGTAAAATTATGTGGGACGTGTAGCTGACTGGAAAGGTGGATGCTAGAGTTGACAAGAACATATCATTGAGCAGAGTGAAAGGTCCTTTCTGTCTGTCTAACACTGACAAGTAATGTGAGAATCATTCATTGTGCAGTCCTTTCTCTGCCATGTTACCCAAATAAAGATGACTGTCTTTCCTACAATGACCCATCTGGTAAATTCTACAGGCAGCTTATTATGATTTAACTTTTATTGTTAAATGACCTCTGGCCTTCATATGTAATATAACTTAGAAACCAATCCCTTAATATGAGGGGTGGGGCGAACTAATTCGAGCTGGTAACAGGGACGGAAATTCTTAGTTTGATAATGGAGTCATGTTATTTATCAGTATTACATCTGTAATATTGTAGAGAGCAATTAATGAACTCCATTACCATTCTGATGCAACAACTTGTAGGGGACTGTGCAGAATTTGCTCTTCTTCTTGAGAATCGTTTTGGGTATAGACAGAAATAATTTTGATGAACAGAGGTGGGTTTTTGGGGCTTATCCCAAGCTAAGAAACAGATGTTTGTAAATGTCACATGACTTTAGCTTATCATTATATTGTTCTGCATTATTTGCTCTCTAGAACTAAAAAAGCAGTCTGATTTTTGGAAATCCTAGAACATTTCATTAACAATTCTTACATATTGCTTCAACTTGATGATGTTCTCAGTTTCTATTTGTCATTAATTAAATCTTTTTTCTTTTGCATTGTATTGGCAGTCTGATCTATTTTCCCAGCCTGTTAATATTGCGAAGATGTCTTATAGCATAGAAACAATGAGTTCAGTAACATGGCTTCACAATTGAAATGTTTACTTTTTGTGATTTCCTTCTGAGTGGCACAGTGGTGCAGCTGTCTCACAGAATGAAGGCCCTGGGTTCAAATCGACAGGCTGACTGGAACCCTTCTGTGTGGAGTTGGAATGTTCTCCTGGTGTTCACATGGGTTCTTTCCATATGATAGAACTGGATAAGCAGGTAAGAAAATGGATGACTGCATGGTGTTTTCCTTCTCAATCAAAGTCTAAATATAAAAGATGCATTATCCTCTGGTCTGAAAAGTGAAGCCAGTACAGAAGGGCCTTCAACCCTTTTATTCTAATGGCCAGCAGGGGGCAATGCCTCTGTATGCAAAAATAAGTTCAACTGAATAGAAGTATAAGGAAAGGATGCTACTGCTCACTTGATCTATGATTTTCTTAAACACTTGGACACATTAAACACCCCTGATGTGTATTTTCTCAACTGTATGAACATAGTGTTCATTTAGAAAATCATGGTCCCATGTGGAGTTTATACATGAACTAGGGTATGCTTTAGCAGAGGGCTACCTTTTGACTGATAATTTGCTAATAAGTATAAGCATACAATGTACAGCTTGTGGTGTCTTGTTTCAAGAAAACCAAGGTGGCATCACCAGGTGATGGCTATGTCCATCTTTTATATTCTGCAATCTATCCTGTTCGTGAGGGTATTTCTGGAACTTGAGCTAGTGTTTCATGTTCACAGTGTTTCAAACAGGTGAATACAAACTACATATAGCTCCTCTGAGTTTAAGTGTTTGTGTTTATATGTGAGCCCAGAAGTGGGTTAATGAAGTGTCGAGGGTGGTTTTCATACTGATTATACACCAGAATACTAATTAGATGAATGGTTACACAAAGCTTTAGATAAAATTACACACAGGGACATAAGTAAAAAAAATAAAATGGGGGGGGTATGTTTTCCTTGCTGTTTTTCCCATGAGGTTGTTGACTGACATCTCAGTAAGAGAGACAAGTATAAATTGCTCTTACCACTGGGATATAGTGAAAGATAGAAAAGAGGGGTGAATAACTTAAGCCTGGACTTGTATAGAAAAGAAAGAGGAGTTGAATGAGGAGAAGAAGAGTGGAAAATGTGCCTGCTGAAGCGTAAAATTAGCAATTACGTTGGGTGTCATCAGTAATGACTATTTCAGTCCAGATAAAGGGGGGTTAATGTCCAACAGTGAGACTGTAATTCAGCTGTTACACCTCTGTTCAATCAGGCGGTCAGGGGAGGCTGTGATGGAGCACAACCCAGCTCAAAAATCGCACCTATGCACCAATAAGCCAAGATGGCTGCCATCTGCTGGGAAAGCTTTCAGAGGCAATTTATTTTTTAAGACCCATATGCTGACCTTGGTTGTGAAAGAACAAATTTGTATGAAATCGCATTGCAGGTTTTGTTCCTCTGTGTGTGCATATGGGAGTGTGGCTTTTACATGTTGTTGAATTCTTTTCTTCTTCTTTTTTTCTTTTTACTGAAACAAGTGCAACAGCTCAGTCCAGGAATTCAATTGGCTGACAGAAAGTAGTCAGAGATGCAGTTTGAGATAAAGATGACAAGTGGAAATTTACTTCACCTTGGTCTCTAATATGGGACTGCACATACTGAACACAGTCAATCCTCCAATATGATTATAAATATACTTTCTATATTCAGGCTGTAAACATGTTTTGTTTTATTTTCCAAACCTTGTTTAGAAATTTCACAACCGGAAATAGACATCTTTTCATATTTACACAGGCACCTTCGTGTCTGTCCACGTCTGGCAAATTTGTCTACCAAAATAGTCTCGCTCATTTGGTTTGATTATTCTGCAGCTCTCGTAAAAAATAACCATCTGTCCTTGGTTTCCGGAAGAAGCGCTTTTTAAAATCCCTACGCTTTAATTCATCACCATGATGTCACATCTATCACCGTGGTGACGGGAATACAAATGAGGTGGATGCACGCTCAGTGGCCCGCTGTAAATAATTTACTGTTTTGTTTTATTGGAAACAGAGACACAACATTATTTTCTGCTAGAACTCCCCTTGGCCAAGGTCTGCTGGCACATTCATCCAGAATTCATCATATAGAGAAAGTTAAATCTCATTTTTATGTATCTTTATTATTACACATTATCACTCTAACCATTAAGGAGGGTTCTCTTATGGTCTGGACAAACAGTGGAGTGCTGTATGTGAGATGACGTGATGCATCACAGCCCCTCAAAGCCATATGGTAAAAGTCTGGATATACTGTGATATATTTGTTATGCTTTTAAAAAACCAGATTAGGACATGTTCTGTTCTCTCTTTTATTGTTATGATGAATCACTTGTTATCTTGCACACACAGGGACACTAGCACAAGGGCACTTGCAAAATACACACATATAATTATGCACAGAGACATCTAGGCAAACACCCAGCATCCACCCTCACTTTACCCTGGTTCCTGCACTATAAGTCACTTCGATACAGTATGAATATGAAAACTTTCTGTGGCAGAACATTCATCCACAAATTTACAGTGCAATTCTGAATGTTAATCTTAGCCCACCAGTTCACTGACAGCGGTGATTATAAAAGTTTTAAATGCTACCTTTAATTACCCACACATCACTACTGGAGTTGCATTTTTTTTTTTTTAGAGCTCTTCATTTTCCGCAACTATAAACCTGCCAGTCTCTCATAATACTGTTAGGAGGGTGACATGAAGAACTGAATTTGCTTCACAGGTATCAATGCACAGACCATCCTGTCGAGATTTTATAAATTAAAGCACACTCCAGTCTCTAAAACAACATCTTAGAGAATTAGAGATCATTATGAAGAGATCATTAGAATCCATTAAAATGGTAGGTCCATGTACCTCACTATTTTCAGAGACAAAAGGATATAGTAGGCCTAAAAAAATGTTTACATCAAATGAATAGCATCGGAAAGTCATGTCCTTAAGAAATAGGAACAAGTCCAGCAAAGGCCAGACACAACCTGAGAGATGCATCTGGTCCTTCAGTTTGCTGAAGCATCATCAGAAATGCAATCAGTGGAAGGGTGGCTGTCAAGAAGCCATTCTTAAGGAAGGAAAACAGGGAGAAAAGGCTCGGGTATGCCAAATTACACAAGAACTGGATTGAAAATCAGTGGTGATGGAATTATGAACACAAAAAAGTATGGTGAAAATGGCTTCATTTTTCACCGTGACAATGATCTCAAAACACTGCCAATGCAGTAAAACCATACCTGGATAGAAAAACCCACAATGGAACACTATCAGTCATGGACTGGCCGCCCCAGAGCCTGGACCTCAAAATTATTGAAGCGGTGTGGGATCATCTTGACAGAGAATGGAACAAAAGGCAGCCAACATCCAAAGAAGAGCTTTGAATTCCTGAAGACTACTTAAAGAAATTACAAGAAAGCTGCTTAAGAGAGTTCAGGCTGTGTTGAAGAATATGGGTGGACATACCAAATATTGACTTTCAAGTGTATTAAGATTGTACAGACTCTGCCTTTGACTTACACACTGTATTTCCATGTATGCTTGCAAATTTCTCAGTAGATTTCTGCACCCATTTTCCTTGAAATGAGGGATGACTCAAGCTTTTTGCACAGTACTGTAGCTAGGACATGTTTTCTTATTAGGCTTCACTTGCCATAACATCTGCAGTCACCTACACAGTCACACAGAGGTGGTTATTGATTAAATAATTTAATAAAATTTTTCTGAATTAATTATAAATGCATTCATTAAATGTTAAAACAGACTATAAAGCAGCACAGGTGCTGTAACCAGACTCAGAAACACTGGCAAAAAGTGCTGATTGTGTAAGGCTTATCAATATCACTGCCTCATCATTAAGGCTCATGTATCACTGACTAGATTTACAATCTTCCATTAAATTAATGTTTTCCTTTTAAGTATTCTTATGTGTAAGAATAATTCAGTCTTATTTCTTCAGCTTTAACCCTGGTGTTAAACAGTTTTGGGAGCAAATTATGAGAAAATAAAATAAAATGAAGTGGTAAATACTGCTGATTTTATATAAGGTCAATGGGATTAAAACAATAAAACAATGAAATGGCTTTGTAATTGCTTGCTGGAGGCAGGGAAAAATGATTGAGAATTGACTGTCAGTAGCACGTGCTTTAATACATCTTGATCTTTTACGTGAGCATAATCTGCTGTGACGCACTTTGAGTGTGCAGCATAAGTTGCCATGATGATGTACTCTTAACCCTTCAAACCATGGTTTACACTTAAACTTATCTCAGTAACCCTCTGAGATCTGGCCAAGGTAACCAGAAGATGTAATTTATGTTTCTATTAAGTTGTCCAGGGAGCAAAGAAAATAACCATTTTAACCGACACACTATTTCCCCCCCCAAAAAAAAGTTAGTTTTGATTCTCTCCAAAATATAGGGTTAGAATTACCACCTGTAATGACTTTGGTTTAAGCCTCAAATAATATCATTTACTATAGACCTTAGACCTGATAAGGAGTTGGTCAAATTCAGTGTGGGCAGAGTCAGATGTTTGACTTGACATTTCATCTTTGTTGTGCACAATTTTCCAAAAAAAAAATTCACCCATGGCTGGTATGTTGGTGGATAATCAGCAGAAATCTATGCAATACATATAGATATATCTATCCCACATACACTAGTGAGGGAAAGAATGCCTTCAAAAAATTTATGTTCAATCAGACTGATGCTTGTTAGCCTCAACGTTAACTTGAAGGAGATGTGAAAGGGCTGTTCTTAAGGTGGGCTGTTCCTCTAAATGAATTATTATGATGTTATAGATCTGTTGGATATAAAAAAAAATAAAAAAAAGAGCCAACTGAGCACAAAGTTAGTCATAATAACTTTTAAAGAGGGTCAGAAAGTAGATTCAAAAGTTAGACTTTCTCCAGCTGCCTTTTATTTTTTTATGAAATTTGTTCAACCCACATTCATTGAATAGAAATCACCATCCATAGCTATGGCTGTGCATAGTGCTGCTTCACTACCTCGGTAACTCTGTAACTGAGGTATTGTTTCTTGGGCCCACTGGGTAAAATGCCTCTCACATATATTTCACTCCTTCTCTTGCCCAAAGCAGCCACTACACCAGAACTATCCGCCCAAAGAAAATCAGTGTGCCTACCTCTGACATGTGCTGCTCATCTGTCACTTCAAGCACCGACACACTTATTCATTTATAGAAAAACTTCACCTGGCCTCGAGCATGTGGAGGAAGACGACTGTTGTCATGGAGCTAAAGAGCAAATTCAGAGAAGATGACCAGCTCAGTTGACATCAAATGACAAACAGCAGACATGAAGAAATTATCATGCATTCAGAAATTACATTTATTTCAATTCAGTTTTATTTGTACAGACCAATATTAGTAAAACATATGAGAAAATAGATATTTAATCAATCAACTATCATCAATACATACATCCACAACCATATGCACAGATGTATAATATATAAAACAGACTACTAAATTTGCTTGAACTCACTAGTAGGTACCGCTGTGCAGCTGCATTATTATTGTGTGTTATTGTGTGCATAATGTGAGTTTCTTGAAATTATTTGTAGAGTAATAATAATACATTTTATTTGTTGGCACCTTTCAAAACAGTCAAGGTCACCTTACAACACAAAATTAAGAAAAATATTAAGAGAGGTTTAAAATCCTGAAATAAAGTGTAAAACATAAACGACATATAAAACAAACAAAAAATGTGATTTTAAACTGTGTCATATTCTAGTTGATGGAGGTGAGGTGGTAGTGAGTTCCAAAGACAATGTGCAACACGGCTAAAGGCTCTGGTACCCATGGTGTTAAGTCTTAAATGAGGAGCAGTCAGGAGTGCAGGGGGGAGGGGTGTGAGGATGAAGGAGGTCTCAGAGATATGAGAGTGCGATATATATGAGAATAGATATAATACAGATGTGATATGGTGGACTTGGTGAAGGTGATGTTTCTTGCTTCAGAGTTCTCTACCATTTGGAGTCAATTAAGGAGTTTGTTTGTTTGTTTTGTGTTTGGTTTTTTTTGGGGGGGGGGACTATAGAGAATGACATTACAATAATCCACATGAGAGGTGACCAGGCCATGAACCAGAATGTGTGTGCTGTGTTGACAAAGTAAAGGGCGTAGTCTAGAAATGTTATGTAGGTGGAATAAGGCTGAACATGAGACATTATTAATGTGGGTGGTAAAGGAGAGGTTATTGTCCAAGATGACTCCAAGATTTTTCACACTGGCAGAAGTGCACACTCTACAACTATCTGTAAAGGCAACAAAAGTTTGCATTTTGGAAAGTGAGTGCTTTGAGGCCAAGGATAACTTCACTTTTATTGCTATTTAGTTTTAGCTGACTGATTGTCATCCAGGTGTTGGTGGCCTGTGGGCAGGTGGTGAGGATAGAAGAACGAAGAGAGGTGTTGGGTTTTATGGACATGAAGGTGTGTGTCTTCAGCACTGTACTGCTGTATTGAAACTGTATTCCAAAATGGTGAGAAATATTTCTAAGAGGAAAAAGATAACTTATAAACAGCAGAGGCCCCACCATTGATCCCTGAGGGACACAATGTGTAACTCAGGCTGATGTAGAGCGAACAGTCTTGCCTTGAACAGTTTCCTGTCAGAAAGGCAGGATGTAAACTATTGTAGTGCTGTAACCTTGATGCCAAGGATGGCCAGTCATTCTAACAGAAGAGGATGAGAAATGATATTAAAAGCAGCACTGAGGCCAAAGAGGACGGAGAAGGTAGTTTGCTTTCTTAATATTTTAGGAATGCTGTTCCAGTGTTTGGGGGGAAAGGCAAAAGCTGTATTTTTCACTGTGAGGAGTGCTGTATAGTATACATGTCAGAGACTGAGTAATTTGTACAGTTCAGTCCAAAAAGATCTGAAAATTCAAGGTTGCAACTATTAAGCAGTTTAAACATGTGAACAATCCTCTTCACTATTTTAACACTAAAATTGTAGTGATATGTCTTTTGAGATCTGTGACTGAAAAATTAGTTATGTCTTAATCCGTTTTGGTCATAGTCTTTTGTTTTTAATAGACATTTCATTACTCATATAAAAGGCCTAACAAGCACTTTGTGATTAAAATGTTGACTGACGATTGCATCAAAATGTCAACAGCCTTTTCAAACACTCATGCAGCTGGCATTAACAACATAAATGAAAAAGGGAGAAGCCATGTATATGTCACTAGAGTGCATACACTTCCAGTCACCACTTATGAAAAATCCTTTTCTAACTCTATGGCATGATGTGACATCTGCAGTCTAATCACTTTAAACCTTAAATTTGTAGACAGTAATTGAGACACATAATTGAAACACATTAAAAGAGACACATTTGAAACAGTACGCAACCATTTAGACAGAAGTAAACAAAAAAAAATCTGTGGGTCACTGACATTAAATTGCGATTTAACATGATGTGTAGTTAACAAATGATTTCAATAATTGTTTGAAGTGTCAGGATTTTACTTTATTGTACTAGAGTGAGATCAGTCAACATTCCCATTTTTTAAAGGTACACGAAAACTAGAGACATTGTCACAATTTTTAGGCTGTTTAGTAAAGCAATCATGACAATCATCACACAGCAGGTTGCATAAAAATTCACTGTGAGAAATTGTTTGTGTAGACATCAAGGAATAACAATGAAAGAACAGACTCACTACTGTTACTTTCTCTTTTTTGTACCTGCACCTGTACTCAAATTGCACAATAACTTCAAATGCAACCTGCTTGTTGTAGAGGATTTAAAAACAAACAAACAAACAAAAAAAAGTCATCATCTGTTGGTCGTTACAATCCTGAGCCACAGAAGCT
Organism: Pterophyllum scalare; assembly: GCA_024447675.2. Classification (NCBI taxonomy): domain Eukaryota; kingdom Metazoa; phylum Chordata; class Actinopteri; order Cichliformes; family Cichlidae; genus Pterophyllum; species Pterophyllum scalare. Next base: position 86,090 of record JAMQGT020012427.1, on the reverse strand, counting down.
ACATTTAAGAGCTGGCTGATGATGAATATGGCTGTTTACAGGCGGCGGTATTACTATCTGACATGTGTAGAATGATGAAAGCTTTGCTTGATGTCTCTCTCTCTCTGAAATCTTTTTTACGACAATCTGCAGCTATTGTTGTTACTGATGATGAGAGGTATAACGGGAGATGGGAGAATCATAGTCAGGCAAAGATGTGATATGTGCTTGACTTAATTTGAACATGCCTGGTGCCCGCTTCAGTGAGAAAAGCAGAAACCGTCTTTTAGGTGGCACCACTGCTTTTTCCAGTTACGTCTGTTACTGGCTGGATAAGAATTATAACCAGAGAAGTTTTAGAAGGAGGGATGGTGGATAGAAGTCCCATCAGTTGCACTTCCAAGCAGGGATCATTAAATTAGCATTGTAGTTGCGTGTGGTCTTGGATGATTTGCTGAAGGCATGCAGTGTTATGGCTATAAAAACGCAGGTAAATCCTATTTGACAAATGGAGCATAGCAGGCACAATGTGACATTGGCATCACCACAGTTGAGACATCTTCTCACAGCTTAAGCCATGCTCTAAATATGAAGTCTTAACTAAATCTCTCAGCTTATCTGATAGCAGACACTTCAGGGAAAGTGCTGTGGCTATGAGTTTTCATCCCCACTGTCACTGATTTGTTAGGGCCACCTTCATTGCTGACACTGATTCTCTCCTCTCCTCTCCTCTCCTCTCCTCTCCTCTCCTCTCCTCTCCTCTCCTCTCCTCTCCTCTCCTCTCCTCTCCTCTCCTCTCCTCTCCTTCTCTCCTCAGAGTTGTCTGGCTCTTTCTCTCCATCCTCCCATAACTTCTCCTCTCCTCTCTCCATCCATATTACCATGGTCTACTGCTCCCCATCTCTTTTGGGGATTAGCAGGCTAAACACAGGGAGAGGCTCAGTAGCATATGGGAGTCAGCCCCTCCTCAGATAGTAAATTCATCCATGATTGAGGGGAGTAATGCCAGGCTCCTACTGGGCAAGCAGGGGTTTCATGGCACCATATCAAGCAAAATGACCTTAAACTGACATTAAAGCGACCTTGAGCGGAATTTAGTGTGTCAGCGCTCTTGCTGGAACATGATGATAAGGCTCCAGATTAACAGTTGAAACTTGGGAGGGGGGGGGACACGATTTTCTAGCAATACAGGAGATTAGAGAAGAGGAGATGCAAGATGCACATTTGCTCAAGCACGCATTCACATGCATGGTAAAGATAAAGCTGTTTGGTCAGCAGCAGCAATAGCATCTATTTTCATGTGATAGTAGTATATTGTATTTGTCACTGGCAGGCCATTAGGCTAGGTGAAGAATGAAGGTAGAACCTGGAGAAAGATGGTTTAATCTGCCTAATGCAAAAGCACCATTAAGGTGTTCCCTCAACATTTCACCTGAGGCCAGAAGTTAAACTTTATATTTCTCTCGTTAACGATGCATGAGACATCATCAAAGATGAAGCTTGCAGCAGTTCCGGTGTAATAAAAAGTAAGGTATAGAGAAATGTAATATTTTGACTAAATTAATTCCTCGCGTTTCTCTCCTACAAAGTGATCACTACTTGTGAACCCCTCGTCATTGAGTGTATAAGATGAATGTCATTCAGTCAACTGATTTTCTCTTCTTAGGTCAACATTTTCCCATTATTCTAACCTGGGTACCTGATTAGTACAGCCAGGTTGTGAACCACTGTTTAAATGATATAATGATCTCTGGATCACAGACTCACTGTCCTGAACCCATTTAATATAAATCAGTCACACTTTTCCCTAAATCTTAGACAGTTTCCACCCAGTTAGACACAATTTGTAGATCTCATTAACTTTTACCAAACCACATATTTACTATCTTGCACTTGATGCATAATGGTATCCAGAAGTGTCGGTTACAGCACAGGTGCCATTTTTTGTACACAAAAGTGCATAAAATTGTTCACAGTCATTGCTGATGGTATAATGAAACCAATTTAAGTCAATTCAGGGTGCACAGGCTGCACAGGTTAGTTGAAGTGAAAATATAGGACTGCAATTTACTGTGTTATAGTAAAGCAATGAGTAAATACATGCTGAAAACACAAAATTCCGCTGTGTTAACCAAAAGCATAAATAGCATCCTAAACAAATTTAGTGACGCATTCACTCTTTTGGTAAAATCTTAAACCATTTTCATCTTTCATCAGTCAAATGCTATTTTAGATCTAATTTATTCTTATTGCAGTATTGCATGAATATTGCATTCAAAGTGATTCACTTGTTCTACTTAATGCTAACCACAGTTGGCAGAAGGTAAACAGAATTATACCATAGATGTAATTTCTGAAACATAAAATGATTCACTGTTGTTGCTAATGATGCATTTTAACCAATGAATACCATTTCTGAATTCACAGCAAGCAAGGAGAAGTTGAAAGTTGATGCCAACAATGCATGGAAGCAATCTGGGAGGCAGAGGAAGAACCGTGTGTAAGAAGATGTGGTGGAAGAGGGAGAGGAGAGCTGTTATTTTACATGGGATTTGAGCAGCTGTGATCGATTATATTCATGTACATGAAAAGACGACCCATAGGATGAAAAAAATAGTAATAAATACTCACATATGCAAGTTTTACTCTTATCTCTTTTCTCATGAAACATAATGCAGTGTTTATTTGATTTACTTTTTTTCACAACTGCAAAAACACATTTCTTGAACTCTTCCATCTTTCTCTCAGAATTGTAAACAGAGAACCCATTTTTCAAAATAAATTAAAAAATCCTTCAAGTCTTTGACAAAACCACCCAAATGTATCAAAACTGTTTCATCTGTGCTCAAAACAACACAATAGTTTCAGTTCATGCACGCAACCATTCAGAGTACTATTCAGCACTCACTGCACACTACATTAAAAAATAAAAAAAAATTGAAAACAGTGTTCACGACATGTAACTCAAGTCTTCCCAACCTCATGTGACCATTCTGCAATTCCAAAGAAGTTGCAAAAATCTAAAGTAAAAACAGAAATGGGTTTCCCACCACCACCACCACCCCACTCCCCATTGTACTTTATATTTACTAGGTGATGGAGTGAGATGCCAGTGCACAGTAAAGATTCAAGATTATGGTAGAAAAATAAGATTTCTTCAGACTGGGTTCAGTTTTACCTGCTTCTGTAATTCTAATGAGCAAAAGAAACAGAACATACAGTAAATATTTGTATTTTATGTGCTTTGTATATCTCATAAGACTAATTTTCATCACAAAAGTAACCGGCTTGAGTACGGATTGAGCAAAAAATTATGTTGTTGTGGAAAAACTGGAAATGGAGGCAGAGTCTACACTCACATTTCTTTCTTGCATTTCTTTTCATAATTGTTGTCATTCCACATACTAAAACGTGAATTACTGTTCTTGATGTTGCTCTTTTTCATCTGCCTCTCAGCTTGTTTCCTTGTGCATTGCTGTTGCATTTATTTGTTAAAAACAACTTTGAGAAAAGACATCTGTGCTTTAGTCGTGTTTAACTTCTGCCAACTGTGGTTACCACGATAAGTGCATCACTTTACCAAATGTGTTGACTGAGTAGTAAGGGAGAATATGCTTTGAGCTGTGCAACAAACAAGCAAATAGATTAATTCATGAAAATATATCAAATTAAACTAACTGAAATGAAATTAGATCTGGAAATTATATCTAACTAGGCAAAATCATTTTAACATTTTTGCCAAAATAGTGATTGATACAACAAACTGACTTAGAACATTAAGAATTTGTTTCAGATTATGGGTGCTTTAGCAATTCAGGAAAATTCTGCCAGATTCTTACTGTGTAATTAGCTGCATCAATTGCATTAGAAAATGTGAAAGGGGTCACTTTTATGAGTAACCATTGTTATAATGTAGGCATATGTCTTATGAGACATATAATACAACATACATATTTGCTAATGTTTATATTTCATTTATAACTAGAAGGGCACTCACTAGAGTGCATACCTCTTCCACCCCAAATTTTCTACAGTAGATACCACCCAATCATAAATTGCCAGATCATAAAGACTAAAAATTGCTTTTATTGGCTTTTAAAAAATGGCTAGCTGTGTGGCAGGCAGGATAGGACCCCAAAATGCAGACTTGCAGACAGAACTGAACTTAAACTTGGTTTATTGTGACGTGGCAAGAAATAACAAGAACAGCTATACTGGAGCTGGTCAGATGCCACAACTAAACTAAAAAACTATGGACCAGGGAGACACACAGCATAGGTAACCTGACAAAGGGCCAGGGCAAAACACAGACAAGATATATACAGGGAACAATGAGGAAACAAATAATAGGTGAGGAGTACAGCTTTTAGCAATCATGACAGATGAGACCAGGCAGTAAAACTAAATACAAGGCAAATACGAGACAAAACCAAAACAAAGAGGGAGCAACAGAGTCCAAAAAGTACGGTTCAGGGGGTCGCCCAGGCTAAGGGACCAAACAGCAGAGACCAGGCTGTTCAGGCCAAGAGACTAGACCTAGGGGCTGAGGTCCCTAGTGTAGGCCAAGCAGATTGGGGGGCCAGCTCGGTGGCCAGCAATGGAGGCAAAGTAGTTCAGGAGGCCAGGCCCAGTGGCGAAAAATAAAGGAGATCAGGAGGCCAGCTGCAGAGCCAGCGACAGTGACGAGGCAGATCAGGAGGCTGACCACAGAGCCAGTGGCAGAAACTCTCTGGAGCCTTAGCAGGTAGCCGAAGGGGCACCTCTAGTGACCTGGCTGGCGGTCACCAACAGCAGAACACCCCAGACACTGGTCTGGGGCATTCCGGATCCTTGGGCTCTGGCTTGGAAGACTCAGGACACTCGGAAGACACGGAAGGACCCATCGGCTCTGAACACTCTGGACACTCTGGCAGTGTGGGACACATCGGCTCCGGGCACTTAGGACATTCAGGCAGAGCACTGCATCAGCCCTGGTCTAAACAGGGTACAGAGGCCGGGCATCAGCAGGTGTAGGCTGGAAAAAGTCTTTGACTGGTGCTCCATAACAAGGGTAGCTCCAGCACCCTTGGCAGAGCACACAGCCATCTCCTCCGATGGCTCTGGCTACTTAAGGGATTGCTTGTAAGGCTCTGGTGGTGGTGGTGCAGGTTGCTGGGGTGGCTCAGCAGATGACAAAGACTCAGACGGGGGCTCTGCAAGCTCTGAAGGCGGAAGGGATGGGCACTACTGAAGGCACTGAAGATGCTGAAGAGGTGCATCAGCTGGCTTGGACGCTGAAGAAGACTGACGAGATGCAGCAGCTGGCTAGGATGAGCTGCACTACCTGAGCCACTTGTGTGGGTTGTAGAGTCCGTCTCATGCTACCACGAGTGTGAAAGCACCACCAACATTCAAAAGTGACCAAAACATCAGCCAGAAAGCATAGGTACTGAGAACCTGCAGAACCACTCCTTTATTGAGTGTGTCTTGCTAATTGCCAATAATTTCCACCTGTTGTCTATTCCATTTGCACAACAGCATGTGAAACTGATTGTCAATCAGTGTTGCTTCCTAAGTGGACAGTTTGATTTCACAGAAGTTTGATTTACTTGGAGTTATATTGTGTTGTTTAAGTGTTCCCTTTATTTTTTTTGAGCAGTGTAGTTTAAAAATGAATGACCAATCTGTTTTTCATTTTTCAAGATCTGTTTTTAAAATGAAAAAGCGAATGACCAAAAAGTACACTGACCAATGCAGACTTGTCACAACAATGGGAATAAAACTTGTGAGAAGAAATAAATGACACAGAGGGACACTGGTCAAACGGCCCAGGACCATGACAGTTTTATGTTTTATTTAATAAAATGAAATCCACATGCCACCATAGGATATATTTTATTCAGTTTATGTACCCTAATAGCATCCTCTAAAAAAAACATTTGAGGAGCTATGACTTGTATATGTGATTTTTTTATGGTTTGTAAATTTTAAAATTCTTAAACTTTTAGAAAGCTTTTGGTGACTCTGACCTTGACCTTTGACCCTGACAATGAAATCATATATTCTTGGTCCCCTTAGGAATATTCGCACAAAGTTTCATAAATTTTGGTTCAAAACTTTTCAAGATAGAGATTTTTAAAATGTTTTAGTGACCTTGACCTTTGAATCCTTTCTTAATTTTCTAAGTTATCCTGCTAACGGTCAAACAGACAGATAGACAGGCAAATGCTACCAAAAGCATAACATCTCCACCTATCGGTGGGTGAGGTAATGATACAGTTGTTTGGTTTTGCCAGAACAGTCAAAGATTTTGTGAATGTAGTTTGAAAATCACATTTTGTGCTTACAGATTTGAAAAAATTGTGGAAGCTTTCAAGCAATGTGTCTTATCAGTTGTGGAAGACCATATTGTGGACGCTGAAAACTCTACAGAAAACATATATGGCAAAAACTGCATGGTCTCCCTTACAATACACTACTAAGACAATTTCTTCATCTGTTTCTTTTTTTCCTTTTGTTTCTGAGCCAAGTGATTATGAATCAAATTGTGACTGGCTATGCACCTCTGATGGAGATGAACCCAGACTTGTCAAATTTCTGCCATGTCAACAGGAAAACATGGATCTTTCATGTTCTGCAAGAATAATGCAAGTTTTGTGAAAGAAAGCTTTGTGGCTTAATCAACAGTATAATTACGCTTGTGGAAAATATGATGTCATATGTGGCAATGATTGGACTCTCGTGTATTGCAATCAGTAAAAATAGGGCCCGGTGACTCCTCTGGCTGAGCATGGGCAGTACAGTGAATAACTGCAGATAAAGTACAGAGAAGGACATAAGATGATCTCATGTACTAGATATGATGTTTACATAGGATATAGGTCATAGATTACAAGAACAAATGCACAGTTTAAAAATCCTGTCAGACTCTTCTTGCTTCAGCCTCAGCTAATTAATTCCTCATTGTATAGTTTGCCTTATTTTTCTGATATTTAATGTTCAGTATAACATATCTATCGATCTGTTCTCGCTTTGTCCAAATCAGGACTCTCAAATGTATTCATTTCAGTTTCAGCCATTGTTTAAAATGAAACTATACATATATAAGACGGTGTAAGACACAGCTAAGAGTTGCAAAGCAGCATTTCTGAACATGTTTTAAAAGTTGAGGATATTATTTACAGATACAGCTGTAGTAAACTCACATGTGAGGGAAACTCTAGCAATTATTTTTGTCTTCTTATAAATTAGGAAGCTGAAAATGTTCCTCTGGGCCTTGTGAAATATATTGTGGAATACATATACAAATTAGAAGTTTTAACTTAGCACCCCAGTACTGAGATTGGAAGTGTATCACATCAGGACACATCAATAAAAAGTAGTCAGTAAAATGGAGTGCTATAAGGGGGAAACAGTACAGAGAGAATTTTCCTTTAGCAGATTTGAATGAAAGCATGCAGTATTATGTATTTTAAAGACATTTGTATTTTTGAAATGTGGAAACCATTCTAAATTCAGATCTAGGCACATCTCCTCTCAAACTGAGTCCGATTTGCTTGACACTGCTTAGAAGACAAGCAAAGCTACTGGGAAACAGTTACTAGTTCTCATTAAAGATTGTTCCTTTTCACGTTACATTCATCTTGTGTTGCTGTAGCCAAGTTGAAAACATGCCCAGCAAAGTTCTCATCACTCACATACAGAGCTCTGGCAAAACTGGCAAGCGGCAACTCCTTCAAGGGTACTCGGCAACAAAACATTTTTATGCCATGTTTTCCTCTGTAAATACAAAAGAGTTCCCCTTCACCTGTCAACATGATTATTCAGTCCAATGTTTCCTGCTGAATGCAAACCGGTGGTCTTGGTTTCCCACATGGAGCTACGGGACGTCTTGAGATGTGGGACAAAGGAGACCTACAATCCTGCTGGGATTACCTCATGCTTTTGGTCCCTGAAGTGGCCAGTCAGTCTCTTTCTCCTTCCTCTTAAAAAACAAGCAAGTAGTTGGAGTAAGGAAGGAAGGAAAGGAGAAAGCATCTGCAAGAGAGGAAAAGTATAGTGTCGAGTGGTTAAGAGCACAAAAGGTGCTGGTAAGGAAACAGGTTGAGAGTGTAAGGTTAACAGAGAGGTAGCAAAAAGAGGGAAAAACAAAAAAGGAGGGGTATAACGCTTAGCATTCATCCATGTTTGTATGATTAGGCCAAGTAGGGCAATTAGTCCAAATGGAGAATAGAGACTGGGTCTAAGCACAGGACCATGATTCACATAAAAGTTTCCTCAAGGACTTCAGTTCCCCAGTTCACCTGGGGTGAAGCTCCCATGCAATGCTTCAGGGCAGTTGACCTCACACAGCACTCAGCGTGGCACCACAGACATATTTATGACAAGGTTACTCCCTACTAGCAACCTGTGGCCACTAACTCAGGTGGTTGTTTACCAGAGTGAGTCTCCAAAGAATGTCCTGGATTCATCACTGTGTGGCAAAGTGCATTAAGTTTCCTTATAGTGCTGGGGTGTTTGTTTTTTTTTTTCCGAAAAGAGCGTCTTTCACTTTTTATTTTGCTGCATTAAACTGGACTGTAAAGGTTAATTAATTCAGTTTCTGGTGAAGAGCAGGCAATTGTATGCTAAATCTATTTAAAGTTTAAACATGTTACCAAAATGTTGTTTATTTCCTGAAAATATGTAGCAGGCGTAGTGCACCATTAGCATAAATTCTGAGTTGTGTTTTTGGTAGGTGGACAAAAGTCCAGTATTGACCAGCTTTACGGTATGTTCGCACTGCAAATGACAGACTTGCAAAATGGCTTTGGTTAGTGCTCTACCATATCATTGCTGTGCACAAAAAAAAGAAAAGCTGAAGACATCCCAGCTTTATTTTGCCATGTGTCATGTAGTGACAAGTATCAGGTATCAATGACCTGTAGCGCTTTTTTTAATCATAGATTCTTAAATATGGCACTTAGACTATTTAATGACCCCACCATGTTTTGTTTAACAACTAACTGCAGGTAGCTTATAACAAGTTAATGTTAGTAGGGTTTTTTTTTTCTGAAAAATATTTCCACTGCTGCTAAAAGAGATTTACTAATCATAATGATAATTGCAAAAATGAGCTTAAGATGATAAAGGGCCCGACAGAGTTCAGGGAACCTAATAATAATTGCAAATATCTCTGTTTACATTACACTTAAGAGTACGTATTTGATCTATCCATATATAAATAATAGAATAGTGGAGATTTAGTTTTAGTTTAAAAATAACTCATTAATTTGTGCATCTGCTCTGTTTGCAGGATCACTAAACTTTGCACAGATACTAAGGAACATCTTGTGCTATCAGCAAGGTATAAAAGATGCAACCAACTGTAATAAATTAAAGGAGTCTGAGGGGCAAAATAAAAAAAATAAAATAAAACTATGGTAATTTCCACAAAACAATTTTTTCTGCACATCCTAAATGAGCATTCATATTCATTATTTCTACTGCCAACCAAGAGCTCAAAAAATGCTACTTATAAACTACTTATTGACTTTTTGAGCAACATATAGTTTATGCATTAAGCAGTCATTATGTTTGCTCCAAAAAATGTGCAGATTTTATTAAACAGCAGGCGCTTTCATGTATCCATCTTGCCAGGATTTACTTAGTGTCAACACAAGTCCTCAATCAAATTAAATACACGAGTTACAGAAAAGCTCCGATTAAACCAACATGTCACTTAAACAAAAAAGTGATCTTAAAAGAGTCTAAGTGAAATGCTGAAATCCATGTAATAAAAATGCAGGCTGTGTAAACTATAATTTCACTATCAAGCTGTCTCGAGGCATCCACTGTTTCAAATCATAAATGAAATGGAAAAACATCTAATATCTAGCCAAACTGAGCCTCATTGATTTTACCCTAAGTGCATGAAAAGCAAAGAACACTGTGGGCTTAGTAACTCAGCCTTGAGGTGATGAATAATTTTTCTGCCATTTTTCTGCGGCGCATGTGGAGCTTACAGAAGCTGACGACTAAGGACCAGACATAGTTGGAATAATTGAGTAGGTGAATTTTAGAAAAGAGAGGCCAGACCTTTTCTAACCAACGCAGAAAATTAAAAAGTTGAGTGCAAAAAGTAACTGCTGAATAAGACTTAGAAAGAGTGGGTTTTTTTGGTTTTATTGTCTCGCTTGTTTAGAATAAAGTCGTTTCCTGTTATCATCGGCTTTTGAGCTGTAAGAGAAAAGAAACTGTGGGGAAAATTTTGGCAGAGCTAATAAAGCAACTTTAAATAAGGTGTGGAATTTCACTTCTCTGTAGAGCATATTTGATTTTACATCAGATAAAGCAGAGAATTGTTATGAACTCTCCTTGAATTAACCATTATGTTCAAATTATCAGGGGCAAATATGAATGGGCACAGGAGACCAAGTTTTGGTGGGAACCCAGTCCTTCAAAGTTAGTTGGTATCATTTAGTATATCATTTTTAATGGACTTATCATACTTGTTTTGATTATACATCTCCATTTTTTTGCAGTTTCCTTGTGCCTTCACATTTACAGTCATGGTAAAAAGAAAATACATTCTCTTTTATAGGTTTTACATATCAGGACATAATAAAAAAGGGTTGGTCCTTACCAGGTCTTATAATTAGGTGCATATACCTTAGATGAACTACAAAGTGTGACATATCACACCGTGAGTGAAAAACAGTGAGTGAAAAACTAACTGCACCCTTCCTGCTTCCATGGGATTTAAAAGGGTAAATAGCAGCCTGGTGCTGCTAATCAAATGCACTTGATTAGCAAGTGTGGGCACCTATATAAAGCCAGACGTTTTGGCAGTTTGCTGGTCTGGAGCATCCAGGTGTGTGCTAACACAATGCTGAGGTGCAATCAGCAGTGATCTCAGAGAAGCAATTTTTGCTGCCCATCAGTCTGGCGAGGCTTTTAAGGTCATTTGCAAACAATTTGGAAGTGTCTTTCTATAGTGAGAAAGATTATTCACAAATGGAAAACAATCAAGTTAATTACCAATCTTCCCAGGAGTGAAATCCAAAATTAAATTCAAATCATCCCAAGGTCAGACCGTGCAATCTTAGAGAAACTGCAGAAAAACCCAAGAGCTCCATCTTAGACTCTACAGGCTTCAGTTAGCATGTTAAATGTTAAAGTTCATGAAATTTCAATTAGAAAATGACTGAACAAGTATGGCTTGTTTGGAAAGTAACTTCTCTCTAAAAAGAATGGTTTAGGTTTGCAGAGTTGCATCTGAACAAATCACAAAATTTCTGGAACAACACACAAGAGTGAAGATCTTTGGCTATAAAGTGTAGTCCCACATTTCTTGAAAACCAAAGACAGCATATTAGCACAAACACCTCATACCAACTGTAAAGCATGGTAGTGGAGGGGGTGATGATTTGAGCTTGTTTTGCAGCCACAGGACCTGTGCACCTGGCAGTCATTGAGTCAATCTCAATGTATTCTGTCTCTATCTGGAAGTCCCACTGGATCTTAGCTCAGTCATTCTCAACCACCGTTGGGGATGGATCCCATTTTGACCTCGGAACTTCCAGGCCATATGTTCGGCACAGATCTTCTAAAACAAGACCCCAGGTGCAGGCTGTGTAGAAATGCCCCTGAGACAATCAGCACATAATAGCAAGGTGGAAGATACTAGCCGGCAGTGCATAACCAAGTGGCTAGCATAGTGTACAGGAACATCTGTGCTAAGTATTGCCTGAAAGTCCTAGAACAAAATGGGATATTCCTTCAAAGGTGGTTTTGAATGACCAAGCTAAGACCCTGTGGGACTTCCAGATACAGACAGACAAACTAGTGGTGGCTAACCAACTGGACATAGTAGTGGCGGACAAGCAGAGGAAGACGGCCTTAATGACAGATGTAGCAATACCAAATGATAGCAACATCAGGAAGAAGGAAAACAAGAAGCTTGAGAAATACCAAGAACTGAGAGAAGAGCTAGAGAGGTTAAGGGAGCGATGGTCCCCATGGAAACTGGAAGATTCAGAGCAGTGTCCCCCAAACTGGAAGAGTGGTTCCAGCAGATTCCAGGAACCACTGGAAATCAATCCAGGCTGTGCACAGGTTGGTCAGTCTGGTCTTACATTCTCAAGTAACTGCTCTATCTACCAGTAGCTGGTGTTTTGTTCCTCTGGTATTTCTGCTAATTCCTTTCTGGGCCCCGCTCATGTATTGAGTCACGTGCCTTATCATGTTAGCTGCTATGATGCCTAACAGGAGCTTCCATGTTGTGCTGAGGCAGGTTATTGGCCGGTAGTTCGGTATCCTTGGGGATAAGGACTGCCTGGCCTTTGGTCAGTCATTCCAGGTGCATCTTAGCATTCATTTGTGCTGCCAGGAGCCCATGGGGTGCAGTTAGCTCCTTTAGCCAGTAGGTATGGATCATGCCAGAGCCTGGTGCTGTCCAACTCTTGATATTTGAGACTCTTTCTATTTTTCCCCTGCCACTGAGAGTACACCTTGGATGGTTCAGTGGGGAACATCTGGTTTATTCTCCTGGTTTCTAGTTCTCTGGTATACCTCTTCAACTGATTAGCCAAGGCTGTGAGTCTTTTCTTGGCAGTTTCTAAGGTCTCAGGTGTGGAGCTTGTTTTACTTTTTAGGCACCGATTTCTTCATCACACCTTTCTGCAGCTCTGAATGCTGACTAACTTCCCTCCATGCTACCTTGATCTTAGCCTATAGTCTTCTTTTCCATGGAGTGCACTGCTCCTTGTGGCTGTTCATATTATAGCCAAGCATCTCAAGGATCACTGCTACCATGGTATAGATCAGCTGGTTGGTTTCAGTGATGAGATTAGTCCATAGTACTGCATTCACATCTTCTTGTAGACTTTCAGAGTAGTTGGTGGTGGTAATCAGCCATGAAGTGTCAGTATGCCCTGGTTCCTCGACACCTGACATGGACCTTGTTAATCCAGGCAACGTCTAAGCCAGTATGGCTTCAGTTAGATCTCTCTCTTACTTATTTTCCGAGGTAGGCTTGGGTATCATTTTAATATTAGTACCCTCAGTAGCACCCTACTGATATTACCTACTCACATAAAGTAGATAATATCAAAACAAAAGAAGGGTTCAGGAACATATTTATTTTTTTCTCTGCTTTCACCTACTAAATACATTTAATGGGATTATTTTATTAATTTAATGTTATTTATTCATCTTTCTATATGTGAATTGATACAGAAGTATATTAATTTACTGCACAGCTGCACTGAAATGCCACAACACATTTTGCGCATATAAACATGTTCTTGAAACCTCATTTTATTTAAATTGCATATGACAAAATTACTTTTGTGCTTATGTTTTGATGGTTGTTTTGTTTTGTTTTTTTGGGAGGTGGGGGTGCATTATATTTGGTTAGATCCATATTTATTTCTACTGACGTGCATACTCTTCCCAGTCAGCCCCCAGTGCCTGTGCATTACTCAGAAGCTCACTGAAGCTGGGTCCATCTTCAATGACATCTGCCATCAGCAGTGCATGACTGTGGAGAAATCTGTTGAAATCTACAGGGCACTGTACTGAATGGTTCCCATTGATCTACATTTGCCTGACACTGTGACTGACACAGCCAATCAGCCTATCATGGCCCTGGAGACAGACAGACACTCATTTACAGGTGAGATGAGGTGGGATGAGTTTGATTGATTGACAGACTGTCACTGAGTCACTGGGGCATTGCAAAACCATCTCTGCACACCAGGAGAGCAATATTATTTTGAGTTTGACTGTGCGCGCGTGTTGATACTTTTGCATCAGTGTGTGTTTATGGATGGGTTTGTGAGTGTAGCTGGTCAGCCTTATACGGATTACCCATCGCACCTTGAGCATAGTGACAGGTACAGAATCAGGCTGTCAGCCTGGCCCGGCCTACTTCTTCAAAGACTGGCAGAATTAAATAAACTATCAAACAGGGTCTCTGACAGGAGGCTGCCAGACAAGAATCATATACACTCTATAGCTAGACGTGGACCCACAAATGTGGGCATATCACACACTGAAGGTGTTTCTCTCCTATCTTTGCTTTGGCACAGTCTTAGTGAAACCAATTCTCTCTCTCTCTCTCTCTCTCTCTCTCTCTCCTCTCTCTCTCTCTCTCTCTCTCGCTCTCTCTCTCTCGCTCTCTCTCTCTCGCTCTCTCTCTCTCTCTCTCTCTCTCTCGCTCGCTCTCTCCAGTCCTTCCCTGTGCCTGTCCTGTGGTTTTGTGTGGGATTCAGCAGTGCCACTACTCAAACACAGCCTGTCAGGATAGATAACAGTTGTTTGTTGTTTAACACTGTACAGAGAGCTTCATGGCAAGCCAAAATCTGGAAACATTTTTTTTTATCCCCATGACTTTTTGCATGATTTCACATTCAGCATTTTGTAAGGCTGGCTCAAACTGGGTTGAAGCCGCAAACCTGAGGATCCCCCCCCCACCCCACACACACACACACACACATACATACACACACACACACACACACACACACACACACACACACACACTTTCAAATGTACAGTCATATAATATCTCAAAGATTATGATTAGAAGAAAAGAAGTCACTTAAAATGTTTGGTCAGCGTGTTCAAATATTCTTCAGAGAGAAGAAAGTTTCCCCAGACAGCAATATTTTCTTTTTAGCTACTTGTAACTACCTGTTTCAAAGCTTCGCTCTGTATTTGTTATATAGAATTACGTTGCTTTGGCACCTTTTTGTACTGGTGGGGTGTCAGCGTGTCAATGTAGCAAATCAATTTGTTATCCCAAGACATCTACTGCCCTCATGTGGCCAACATATATATATGTAAACAAAAATAAATATTCTGTATAGAGACTGAAAATACAGAGTGAATTCATACTCTAAGAGAAAAACTGCGTAAATATAAAAACTTTACTCTTTTGATTCACTGTCAGTGCTCGCTATGTTGGTAACAGTGAAAACGTGTGCAGCACATGTCCAGGCAAAATTTAACAACTAGATACTTGAAGCTTTCACATTTTGTGATGATAAAATATAAAATGCTAATAATCAAAATGAAATTGAACATTTAACTTTTTGTTCTGTGGGATATTTAAATAGGCAGCTGTTGGCCATTCAACCCATTGTTGTCTTTACAGCTCATCTCAAGTGCAAGACTATGTTACATTGGTGGTATATCATGAAACTTGAGTGCACAGAGCAGATTATTTCGATTAAAAACTCTCTTTGCAGCAACATCCTGTATGAAATAGTGTCTGCTTGCAGTTTCTCTCGCTGGGTGGTCGGGTTCAGCATTGGGGTTTTCTGAGAAAGGAAGCATGTGGCATTACCGTTTCCTGACACTACGGTTTGCCGCGTGAATGAACGTGTTATTGATGTACTGTTGACATATTACTGCGAGGGGAGTCACACTCTTGTGTAACCTGTTCCTGCAAAGCACCTGTTGCTGGCATGTACAAAAAGATTATGGCCTCTCTATCTACCAAAGAGCAGTAATTATGTGGAATATGAGACAGTTTTTCGATACCTTAAAATCCCAATCATCTTTTCCCCTCATACTCTGTTTTCATCTCTTTTATCATAGTCCTCTTTTTTGTTATTACGGTGGAACACACAGAGAAAGCAGAAGTCAACCTGGGACATAACATAAGAGTTGTGAAAAGAAAGGGACAGGCCGAGAAAGCAGCTAATGTTGCACCCCACAGATAATAAGCCAAGATTTCTACTGACACATCCTGTCAGCAGTATATTCTCATTCTTATGTTATTCCTCGTGTTCAGGCATCTACAGACTGCTCTTGTGTATTTGGATTATTTTGGAGCTCAAGCGGTCCCTGAATGTGCTCTCCCACCTTCGATTTGACAGGCAGCATTTCCTGTGAGTTCCCCCATGATAATAACCTCACCGCCAGGGCATGGATTTCAACTTAATAAATGGAGTCAAAGGGAAAGAAAGAAACCTATTGAGTGAGGAAAGTTTTTAGGACAGCCTTTCTGCCTCCCTTTAAACTTGGCGTTTTGACAAATATGAATTCAAAAACCGTTTGGTTTTCTTTCAGCACATGACAAATCTCCCCCCCCTTTCTACCGTTTGGAAAACGCAACGTCGGTGTCGCGCCAGTAGATGGCAGTAATGTACAGCTGAACCACTACTGCGTGTGTGAAGCGCAACAAGTTAAATGCAAATGTTAACAGTGAGATTACAAGTCAAATTACAATTGGTTTTATATCCAGTATTGTTTTATGTTTAATCAGTGTATGCAATGTGTTTTAATCGTCTGGCTTTAGCATCTGACCTTTATCTTACTAATTCAATTAACACAGTAAAGAGAAACCTTTTCATCCTCTTTGAATAGAACATAATTATCAATTAGCACATATGAAACCAAGGGGGCTGTGACTATTTCCATAGTTAGTCAGGGGTAATTTATAAGTTTGTCTGTTGCTTTTGACCAAAATATTGTTTCGCTCAATTCCTAGAATGCAAATGGGTCAATTACATTAATTACAATAATTCAAATGGGCCAGTTAGTGCAGTGCTTTTACCTTTTCAGCGAAAACTGCTCCTTTGTGAGAAAGGCTCCATGTTAAAGCAAGTCAGCCCAAAAGAAACATATTTAGAGTCAGAACATATTACTACTCAAAATGTGTGTGTGTTTTTTAAAGTAATATTAAATTGACCCAGAAAAACTCTAAATGACACATAATGATGAATGGAATCATTCATTATAAACAGTTTATCAAAGATTATGTAGGTGTGCGCTAAAGGATCAATTGATCCAGTGGCTCTCTGACTGGGACGTAAACCCATTTCCAATTATTCGGATCCAACTGAAAACATTCTTTTTACTAAAGAAGCAGTAAGAATGTGTCAGTCTAACCATTTCAGACTGTCAATCATCAGCCTCTGTGGGTTTCATTTAAGGCTCAAAATGATCCTCTCAAAAATAACTTCCTTTTCAAACTCGAGTGTTCTTGTTCTAAGAAATGAGGGGAAGTGAACATGCGATGCACTACTGTGTACTACTCCCTTCATACTGCAGCATAAACTGGTTAGAATACAAAGAAAAGCCTGAGAACCCGGCGCTTAACTGGGACATGAAACAATGCTGATGCTCCAGACACACAGCTGTGCTAATTTATTTACTTATTTATCCTTGTGTATTTGGATTATTTTGGAGCTGTATGAGCTTCCTCAGCTACACTTTGGCGTCCAGCATTTCCTGTGAACTTTAATCTGTGCTTACATGGTTAATTACCCATTTAGCGCAAAAATCTGCTTTACGGTTACATAACATGCCGCTGGAAGATGGGAGCGATGGACTCTGAAAGCAGGCATCCATGCAGCTTTAGATGTCCCATTAAAAATCATAAATCATTTCCAGTATGGGTAACGAGTCTTTTGCAGTGTCTTAAATGGCATTTCTAATCAGCATCACATTATGTTAGATAAAAAGAATAGTGTCTTCTTAGAAAAAGATTTTCAAAGCAAACCCAATATGCGGTGCTGTGATGTTTACTCTTAAAGTCTAAAAAGACATACACAGGGATTACAAACACAGTTCACAACCAAATGGAACATGTGAATTATTCATTAACAACCCTGTAAGAGTTGTGTGTTGTATCATCCAAACAATCTCCTCCAGAGAAGTATTGTACAAGATCTTCCAGGAAATTACAATAAGGGAGCATTCAGTTTACTAGAAAGCATGCTGTACTTGAGTAAACAAGATGATAGACGGCAGCGCTGAGCTACACAACAGACTCAGAATTCTTTTATTTGACAAATATGTTGCTTGAATGAAACCTATGAAATTCTTTCTGACTGAGGAGCTTATCGGGGAAAAAAAAGTCCCTGTTTCCTGATAAAAAATCCACACTCCTTTCCAATAATGCAAAGGGGAGGAGGATGAGCAGGAAACATCAGCTGATGCAGAGGAAGATGCTTTGCTGGTACACAATTGGCTGCTTGAAACTCGGCAGCCTGCCATAAATCAACACTTAATGATTAGGAGGATGGAGGATTCTGGGAAACTGTGTGACAGCCAGAAAAACAACTTCAATACTTTCTCCTGGTTTTGCTGTGGATATTATTACTAGAAATGCTGGCTGGACACCATCGCACAAAAAAAGCATAATCATGCTTCCCGGAAGAGAGCTGAGCAAAACAACTTCTGATCACAGCTGAAAGTCATTACACCTATTTCCACCAGAATGTTTCTCTTTTTTTCTCTTGAGTTTAGATTGTTGTTTAGTGTCAGATTTCTTAATAATAATCACCAGAATGCAATGATTGTTAGTTATTAACAATTAGGGATTATTATCTGATTATTCTGTTATATTAACCACTCTTTAAGCGGACGATGGGAGTTTATCAAGCTGACTAATGTAGATTAAGCTGCTTGACCTGCAGCTGAACTGAAAATGTGCTGTCATTTCTGTAACCTAATGTTTTGACTGCACATGCGGTCTGGCTTTATGAGCGTGGTGATGTGCTCCACTTTTTCCAGCAGAGGTCAGCAAATCTCCCTGGAAGATGACTGTTTTCAACTTTTTGCTTGTTTCTTCTTACTAACCCTCATCTGCTTGCTAATGTTTCAGCCTTGCACTGGATTGCAGAATGATATGAGCTGCAGAGTCTTCAAGAAGTTTGTAGTGGATTCAAGTCTAATTTTTTTTTAGCTAATTATAGATCTGTCACTCATTGATTTCCCATCTGCCAATATTTGCTTCTACGAAAAAGACACACTGTACCTCAGTGTTGATGCTGAAGCTGACACAAACAAATAACACTGGCTAAAAACATGATCTATTGCAGAGTGTTAAAGGTGCTGCACTCAGATTATATGATTAATAGCATGTTGTGACATGTCTTGAAGTTGAAATTGTGCACACCTTCACAACAACCTTCATAACAAATCTGCTTTGATCAAACTCTAGCTGCAGCACGTGGCAAGATCTAGAAGAAAGTGAGACTGGAGAATGGTCTGGTCACACGGTGTCACCTGGCTATCACTGATGAAATGATGACAGAGAGAACATAGGGTGCTGTTTGAGTACTGCATGCTATTGAGCTGCTGAACACCCTCTGCCTTATGTGAGGGACTTATGTGGTGTTGGCATGCAGCAAAATGAAATCACTGGCCAGCTCTGGAGCCACTGCGTGCCTTACTGTGACATCACTTGACTGGTGATTCGTCTAAGTTTGGACCTGCTGGCTCTAGCCACCTTGAGGCTGAGTAAGGTCACAGAAAGAAAGAAAGAAACCTCCAGTTAGGGCCTCCAATTACTGTGTACACCTCATGTAACCTGATCTAGTGACAAACAGTAGAGTATCACCTCTGTGTCGGCCATTTGTTGTTTGTTAATTAGTTATGCAACTCTTTATGATTGACTTAACTTTTTTGGGAACAGCCCAATATCATCAGCAGACTAAAATCCACTCCAACCTCTAAAAAGTCATTGTGAAACAGTGCTTACAATAGGAGCTTATCCTCAGGGCTGAATGCTATCTATCAAATGCTTAGCCTGACTTGTGCATGAGACTGAAGCAACATAGATTCTTCTGTGCGTGTCTGAGCACCGAGGGATGTAGAGACAGAGAGAGGACGTGACAACTCATGGATTCTTTCCATTTCCTCTGCTGCATATGACACAATTAGATACAAACCAACTGTCTGAAGTATGTGCATGCAGTCCTGGAATGCGATGGGATGACATGCTGCATGCTGGGGAGAATTTGGCCTCTCAATAAGAAAAACAGTACTTTGAAAGTGCAGTCCACAACAGTGTCCAGTTGCAGGTGTACTGAAGAAACACAGCCGCAAAGAAGAGCCACAATTTGAAGATGCTAATCACCCACTCTAAGAAGAATGTCATTTACTTGGATTAGAGGAAAGAGGAATGAAGATTCTGATTTGTACTGCTGATAAGTACTCAGCCCCCACTGACCTTTTCTCACTGTACTGTACCTCTTTACAGTAAAGCTTGACTTTTTTTTTGTATGCATGCCTTTTGACTTTTGCTGTTTTATTGACATAAAGGTCTCTTTTGATCCCATGAGAGCAGCAGCTGTGCACCTATTCACTGTGACAGGGTGTTCAAAAAACCCCCAAAGTTAAGCACCAAATACTTTCAACTCCCCCACGCTGAGAGTGGGAGGTGTTTACTGAGTCAAAGTTGCATTGGTGGGCTTTCAATTTTATTTGCAAGTTTACACAAACTATTTTTTTATCACTAGTTAAGGAAAAGAGCCCACATACACAGTCACATATGTGCACAGCATTTACAAGCATACAAAGCCCACATACAAAGGAACTTTCTCCAATTCAGTTTCTATATGGTGTAAAGAAAGCATGGCAGGGGCCAATTGTGTAAAACATAAAAGGTGAGCAGAGGTGATGGGAGAACAGTAGGTAAAGAAAAGGGACAAAGAAATAGGTGCAGAACATTCTGACCCAGAGCAAAGAGAGTGGAACACTGGGCTGGAGTAACACTCTGTCTGATTTGGCCCTTGAAATTATGCCTTGTGCCAAGCCTGTCAAAAGATCACAGGAACACAAGTAGTTGCACTCGCACATACACACCTTTAAATTTTACTGTGCACATACAAAAGCACGAGTGTTCACGCACACGCATGCACGCACACACACACATACAAACAAGGTTAATGATGTTCTCAAAAGGGAGCAGGAAAGGAGATCAATAGCTATTAGAAAGCACTGCGAGGTTGTATTTCTCCCTCTTTCCATCTAATGTGTGCTGGCCATGATTTGTTTCAGTAAAAGTGCACAGTCATTTCTTTTCATCTGGTCACTTGCTATTACAGTAACAACTAAGTATTACCAGCAGTACATTCCCTGTTTCTATGAGCCCAAGAAGCTATATTTGTGTGCATACTCCCAAGTGACTAAGCTACATTTAGCCATTTGAGCAGTAAAAAGACAATTATTGTAACAGCGAGAATGAGTCTATTTGACCATATTGCAGTGGGGAAAGTTTTTGCAGTAATAGAAGACTGCACAAACTGTAAAGCTGTCTGAGTGCCATAATTTTCTCGTGCTGGAAGATTGGAATAAGATACTACTTGTCCATGTGACTCCACATGCCTGACTTTAATAACTGTTTTACAGAGCTGGACTCTCAAAATAGCCACCTAGTGGAACAGGCTGTCTTGGTGTAGCATGTGCCTGCAACACATGGTCAAAATGTCTTCATAAAGAAGCTTCATGTTGCTATAACAAAAGGCAGGGTGGGTAGGATTTGATGGCAGAGAACATTTGTGATATTGCTTGCTCTCGATCTGGACAGTTCTTCTATAACACAGCTTGCGACTTTTCTCTGTTTGGCCAGTCTGTTATTGAGATTGCTGAACAGATGCCAATTTAATATCTAACCAGATGAAGCATAGCTGGCTTTAGCATAATTGCTAGATTTATTTATTTATTTTTTTAGATGTATGTAACTTGAATCACTGATAACCTGAGGTGTAAAATGCCACAAAATTTGCTAAAAAGAAATCTGAAAAATGCACTTCTGTGAATTAAGTGTAAATTCTAACTGTCATGCATTGACTAGTATAAGACTTAGTTACTTTCATTTTAGAGCATTGCAGTAAATGATGAATTATATCTTAAATTAACATGTTTTCTAATCTCTGCTTTATTTGCATTAACTCAGTGTCCCTATTCAGCAGCATGTGCTTTAATCTCTCTATGCAGAGATACCAGAACCTGTTTCTATTAACCAAAGGATACACTTTACACAATCCTTTCAGAACATCCTGTGTAGATATGCTGCAAATTCCCCCAATCAGTTAGTCAGAATGTGTTCACTAAGTTAGAAATCATAACAGTAGGCCAGATAGCTTAGAAAGGTAGTTTAGTGGTTTATGTTTTTTTTTTTTTTTTTTTGCATCATAGGTTTGATACTCCGCAGATGTCGGTTGGGATTTATCTGTCTTTAATTGTTCCTGTATTGCAAGAAAAGCTCATCAAGTGAAGTAAAACAGAAATGTTTTTAGACCTTATCATTAGTGACCATTTAAAAAAAAAAATTTTAAGCAGCATTAAATGGCAAACCTACAAGTCTGCTAATTCAGGAAATTAAAATGTACTCATAGTCCTGTTCCATGTTTGCAAAAAGCCACATGCCACACTGCAGTGGGAGGTAGAAGGTCAAGAAGTAGCAGGCTGAGAGGTCATCAGGTCAGAGGTAGGTCTCTGTTTTGTAATTGTGTTGTCCCCAGGGTTGTGTAAAAGGGGCTAGACATCTGTCCTTCCTCATAAAGATACATTAACGCCATCCTGACTGGCTGCAAACTGTTAATGTCAGTGGCTTTGTAGCAGCCGATCTGACTGCTGTAGCAGATTGCATAAAAGCTGCTCTGTCAAACGCACTTCCACCACTTAGTTTTAGGAGCCTTTTCCTTCCTTAAGAGGCATTATGAACAAGAGTCTCATACATGGTGTTGCAGTTAGGGATGGTGCTCTATATCTAGTGCAGCTGCTGCATCTCCCCAAGGGCAAGATGAGAGGGAAAGGCGACAGAGAAAAGGGGCGCTGGCTTGTACTGTCTGTATCGTGCTGCTGCTCCTCTTTCTCTCTGCCCACTCCTCAGGTTTCACAGCCCACACGACTGAATCACACAGTGACCCATGAATTTACACTAGTGTGTACCCGCACACACACACACACACACACACACACACACACACACACACATGCTATTTCATACCCCCAGGAATGATTCATGGTTACCCCCCCTCATTTCCCCAGGGAGCAGTGACTCAGGATAGAGGAGAAGCAGAAGAAAAGGACAGAACATAATACAGTAAAGGGATAAGTGAAGCTGACTGACAGCAATGCCGAATGCTGTAACAATGAGCAGTTTGGCCTTCAGTGCTTTGAGGAGGCAGTAGGCGCGCTGTGCAACAGAACTTCTGCTGAACATGAGCTTCATGATGCACAGTGCTTGTCTTAGTCACCACAGCAACTGTTCTACGGAGCTCAATAGAGACACATTCTCAACAAGTGTCATTCATTATTTGTTTCAGCAAGTACGCACTTCACTCCCCTTGTGTGTTTTATATCGTTACTAAGATGTTGGCATTGCAAGGAAAAGCTACCGGTGGAGAGAGTTTGTTTAAAGAGAGTTAAAGATTTAAAGCTCTGCAGCTGTAGTGTAAACAGTCCCACAAGTCACTACTCTACAACATTCAACAGGTCTTCAGCAAAAATCAAACAGCTGCACATGCTGTAAAATGTGCAAAACTAATCACCGATATTGTTGATTTTATAATTATAGGTACATTTTCTTTTGGAACCTGAAGAACAGGCACAGTTGCTGAAATCTTTCATGTATGCAAATGACTACAAGTGGTTGTGAGTCACAGCACTGACAGCATTATCAGAAGCACAGTTTGAAAATACCCAAATATCAAGTTGATTCAAACTCAAACTGAGCAGAACTTTTCTTAGCTGTCAGGTATTTTCTTTGCAGATACACAAACATCTGTGCATCTTATCAGCAAATGTGCTGACCTTTTCAGATGCTTCTGAATTTTAGCTTGTGAAAACATCTTCATATCTCTATCCATCCATCTGTCATCCCTGCATTTTACAGTAGACTAATTACTGCACGGCTTTCCATTTATTGCAGAAGAAGAAGCTACAGTTCCAAATTGTCCTAATTGGTACAGTTCTGAGCTGTCAGTGTGACCTTTTTAGACAAAGAAGCAGGGTGAGTCAGAGTGTGTAAAGTGCAGCATCTTAAAACATGGCCATACCACATGGTGCAGAGTTGAGAGAGAGGGAGAGAACCTCACAGCAGTTGGGCAAATGACTCATGGCTCTTTCTCTTTGGGATGCTTTCAGCCCTTGCCTGTGAGGGTGGTAGGTAGGTGTGTGTATGTAGGATTGTCGCTGTGCGTGGTAGCATGTGGTGAGGCGTTGGGTGTGAGGATCTGCACAATCTAATATCAACTACTTTCATGCATAAGCAATGCATACACAAGTTAAAAGGCTGTTTCAGATGAACATTTACTCAGGTTTGTGATACTAAATGAATGGCCATGGAAGTTTCCAACTCTGAATAATATGTAGGATCCAAATCACTTCTAGACAAATGAAAATCATCATGGGCTGTGGTATCCTTGAGGTCTTGTTGCGACACTAATGCCAAGCAAAGTGGAGTTTCCTTCAGCGGAGGAATCCCCCCAGTGCCGTGACCTGGTTTCTGTCTTTCTCACACATTTCACACAAACACCCACGCCCACACATACAATACTACTTACAGTGCAGCTGTTTAGATTTACTGTTGTATGTATTGAAAGCTCTCAGTTGCATTTCTAGTTGAGCTCCCTGCCTTAAAAGTCTGAGTTAGCAGAATAATTTCAGGGTTATCTTTTTATATTTATGTATATGAAGATCTAAAATAATTTTAAAATAAATTTTAAATGAATTTAATAGACTTGAGTATATTTAACTCCATGGTTGTATGCATGAGACTTTTAAAAATTATGATTGTAGAGAACAACAGCCCCCACTGCGGCTGCAGAGCATGAAACCAAAGCTGTCGATTTGGTGTTCGGTCTATTTCCCTACCCTCACCTATGGTCATGAGCTTTGGGCAGTGACCGAAAGAACGAGATCGCGGATACAAGCGGCAGAAATTAGCTTCCTCCAAAGGGTGACTGGCCTCTCCCTTAGAGATAGGGTGAGGAGTGCAGCCATTTGGGAGGGGCTCAAAGTAGAGCCACTGCTCCTCCACATCGAAAGGAGTCAGTTGAGGTTGTTCGGGTATCTGACCAGGTCTCAGGGCAGACCCAGGACATGCTAGAGAGACAATATATCTCGGCTGCCCTGGGAACGCTTTGGAGTCGCCCTGGACGAGCTGGAGGAGGTGGCTGGGGAGAGGGAGGTCTGTTCTACTCTGCTTAGGCTGATGCCCCAGCGACCCGGCCCTGGATGGATGGATGGATGGATGGATGGACGGATGGACAGACGGCTGGACGGATGGAGGGATGGATGGATGGAAAACAATTTAGTATATAAAATAAATAAAAGTAATGGCATATGGCAGGAGTCACACTGTCTCTCTCTGTCTGAACTTCCTTGTTTTATGTTTTAATCACTAGTCTAACTGTGCATGCGTGTTGATGCATGTAATAACAAAGTTCAGTCCAAAACATATAGCTATCTATATACATATATACATGTGTGTGTTATTTAACTACTTCGTGTAGTCGTGTTGCATTTCAGCTCAGTGTAAGTTCCTCCTCTGCTGTATAATTGCCGTATTGTGCCTTCAGTTTGCTTCAGTCAGTATGTGTCACAATTTAGCAAACACAGCGCAGCAGGAGAGATAAGTGAAGTGAAGTGAAGTAAGGGAAATAATCCAACAGGTGTTAATCTAAGGCACCAACACCAAACATCTGAAATCCAAGCCAAAATACTAATGCAGGTTTCAGGTTGTAAATGAAAGGCAAATGGAGCTGAAGCCAGAGTCAGCATACAAACAAAAATGGGAGAGACTGAGGTGGATATATGTATTTCGGGGTAGAGAGTAAAATCCATGCTGTAGCTTAGAAGGTTAAAGTTGACTTTATTTAGAGGAGCAAACTTTATGTATTTACAGTTGAGGAGGAAAATTGCTTCCACTGATTCTTTTTTTTTAATACAAATTGCATGTTGTTGCACGCCATCATTTTCTTGCATAGTTATTTTACTGATGTTTCTGTTGTAGAGTGCAATGTGTACCGCTCATGTTCTGATCATGAAACATTAGTCTTACAAAGATAAATGGTAAACATAGCCTCGTAGCAATATCAGTTACCAAGATTTCAGTGACATATTGGCATCCAGGCAGTAGCGGAGGCTCAACTCATGACACAGATCATCATTGGCTTGACCCCCCTAATGGACTAGGATGATGCCTGACCTCTGACCTGCTTTTCAACACAAGAAATAGTCCTTGTCAACTCCACTTGCGAATCAGCTTGCACTTAATTGCATCACCTCTGAAGAAAAAGTAAAAACTGGCAATGGATCAGTGCCTCCTGACCATGTTAGCCTCTTCTGTCTGCAGTCACTGCTTCTGCCAGGGTGGAGGAAGTGAACGTGGTGTCTGATCATTATCTGACTGACAGGAAACCCTTTTGTCTCTGGGGTTATCTAGCAGCCTGCAGAGAAAATGACGTGAGCTGCAGAGGACAGCGAGGCACTATTTACAATTCTTGCTAGCGTTCTGTAGATGCACACACATTACACAGAATAATGTTTTCTTATTATTCTGATTTGGAATATCCAACCAACGTCAAAACGTCTAATGGAGAGCTCAGAATATTGCAGAAAAGTGCTACCTTTTGCTTACCAAATTATCTGCTGTTGAGCTTTACGTCTAATCCTGCAAGTCAAACTGGAATTCCTTTAACTCAAACATCATCCATCATGAGGCAGGATGGTGGTTTGGACATTCTCTCCATTCCTGGTCTTCCTGCTCGTCCATCTTCACTAAAGTATTTTTATGTTTTTCCCCCTCCCCGAGTGTTTTGTCCCTCTCTAGTCCTGTCCTCCTAGTCATGTTTTTTGTATGTATCTTTAGATTCTAGACATCAAATTTCACAGGAATAACGAGTAATATGACCCTACAGTGTATACAGAAGCCACCACGGTGGTCTTGCACACATGTTACAGTTGTCTGTATTCTCTGTTTACTCTTTTAAATCCATGGCTGTCCATGTGAGCAAAGCATAGTGTGGGAAGGAAGATAAATATTTTCAATTTCTCCCAGATCACACAAAACTTTTATAGAGTATGTGCTCATCTGAGTAGCTGGAGACAGAGTACAACTTCATCATTGTGCAACTTCAGCATGTTTTATGTCTGGATAAGCATGGAGTGACATCAAGTGTGATTCACTGTGTGTATATAGTTCCTTTCTAAGGATGAATGGGCATACGTTCTTTCATGAATAACATCTGAGGAAGAAGTCTAAAATGTAGCGGTGACTATCTGTTTTTCTTTTGAAGTAGATTTGGTCTTCTTTTTAACACAGCTGCACATATAAGTTGTCAAACACATGTAAGAAGGGGCTAGTTGTTTGTGTGTTTTATGCAGGTGTTTCTGAGGGGTTTTTTATGTTGGCCTGTTTGTGATTTGCTGTTGCGCACGCAACCACACACCAGTCATGTTTGCGACACATGTTTTCCTCGGTAATTGTGGTCTTTATGTTTGCATGCATGCCGGACAGTCGGGCTTGCAAAACCACAGGGGCACCTTTTTGTTTGTGGGGAGAAGAGAGGTTTGTCTGGGTCTGTGAGCCTGGTGGTTTGTCAGAAAATCATGTAGGGTTACAATGCTGTATTCTCCTTGCTTTGGTTCTCATGGGCAGACTGGGAGGTAGGCTGATTTTCTGGGGTCTGTCTCTTCCCACACAAGTGTGCAGGTGGCTCTGGTGTCAACCATAGAAAGCACCCACACAGAAACGGCGCTAGACAACACAACCTGTAGGGTGGGCCCGTGTTCAGAGGGATCCTTCAGCTCAAAGACTGATTAAACCTCTCTTCTCGGCAAGCATCTGTTCTGCTGAAATGTACTTGAGAAAGCACTGAATCCTTGCCAGTGTGAGGGAGTTGAGCCGTTATTGGCCTTTACTTGATGAGACGTGCAAAGACAGCTTTGCTGCACCGAATCCATCAAATCTTAATAATTTTCTTTTCAAATTCATCCTCTTGTAATCTCATTGTCTCCCCGCAGGCCAGCAAGAATACATCCCTCCGCTGTCTGAGACACATGACTGTAGCATTATTGTCAGCTGCTCCTCTTAATTAATGAAATGAAGACTGCAAGAGGGGATTTGCTGACTTTAAAGAGATGCTCCTTTTTACACATTTTACTGTGACAGGTGGAAGGGCTCACTAATCCTATTAACACAGATTCTTCATCTAATCATCCAAGACAAGGTGAGAGCGGGATACAATGAAACAAGGAACAAAAAGACAATAACTCCTTTGTACGGCAGGCATGAATGCTCCATGAAAGTTCCAACCAGGTGATGGGATCAATCTAAATGTCATTCCCTCCTCTCCTCCCCATCTCCAGGACACCATGTATTCTTTGTGCAGCTCTATTCCTCACAAGAGAAACTTGTAGAATAGATCTTGTTTCAAACCATATAACATTTAAAAGTGTATGTAAGGTAATACCAGTACTAGTTCTTCACATGATATAACAGGCTGGAGCTTTCCAGAGTGTACAGACTTCAGCTATAAACAAGAGTGGGTTGTGTAAGGTCTGCCTCACTCTATTGAAAAGGTTAGAGCAGGACATAACCCTGAGTGAACAAGCTCTTAAAATAAAGATTTAGCTGTGTGGACAGCTGAGGGCACTTTGTCACCACAGCTTAGATGTTCAGTCAGTTTGCCACGAGAGCTGCATTTTCCCTGTTGGTGCTGTTTGTGTTTGTATGTGCAGGAATTCAACTTTTTTTTTTTTTTTTAAACATTGCAGATTCAGTCTGAAGCCAAGCCGTGTATGTCTGCCGTGTGGTCGCATGTCTGCATGCAAGTTTGTGTTCACCACTCCTTTCAGACACAAAAATGCCTGATTCTTTTGTTGTCAGCAGGTCTCAGTTTACGCAAAAAAAAACAACAACAAAAAAAACGTCTCTTTTGTGCAGTTCTGGTAAAGTGTTTCATCTGTGTGCGTCCACAAATTGTCCGGTTTGGTTTCAGGGACTGGCTGATGTAAAGGTGTCTGATGCTTTTGAGACCGACTGCTGTAACTGGCAATTCAGTCTTCACACACACCCGCAGACAAACTGTTCGCAAGGACTCAGATACAGACAGATGGTTCACACACACACCCTCTACCGAATTTCCATTCTCATGCATGTCGCCCGTTTTGCACAAACAGTATGTCAAACTGATACAGAGAACTTAAAATCCATGCTTCATTGTGACAGGCAGGGGGTGGCTCTCATCGCAAATTGAAGGGTTTAAATCCACAATTATAATGTTTCTGTATAACTCAGTGCTCCAGAAATGAGCGCCCTTTATTCCAACCATCTTCAGCTCTCATTAGCTTTAAGTCTTTCAGTCTGAATCAAAATGGTCTCCACCCTGCAAGCACACCTATGCTGTGAGTCAAAGACAGATAACTACTCATAGGAGTATCTGCAAATGACATGAAAATCATATCTTAACATTGCTGCAATACAAAACCAAACTTTGAAAGGACAGGAAAGGATGCAGACAGACAGTCATACAGTTAATAGGTAATAACTGCCACATCCCTAGTCTATTATTTGACAAAATGCAGCCACTCAAGCTGACATTTACTCTAACGACTCCACTTGTGAGTTACAGCACATGCAGTGGTGACTTATGGGTTCTATCAGCATCTGCACATTACAAGATGTCCTGTCACTTAGTTAAACAAGGTTAACGGACCAGAATGAAATTCCAAATTTCAACATTAGCTATCTCATTCATGTCCCAGAGCATGACTTTTGCTGCATAAACACAATCACATGAGATTATTCCTTGACCAGCCTGGAGCTGATTGTACTCTGGCAGGATTAGACACTGCGTGATTTAGAAACATTGACAGCCAGAAATGGAAACTGTTAAATGTGGTTTGCTACAAATAGAAGGAGTATTCACTTTAAAAAGGAACGGACGCTCCAAAAATAACTGTTTCCAGGCCTGGTAAAGATAAATCCCCCAAGAAAAGTACATGGGTATAAACAAAGACACAGCTTAGGGGATATTTACTGTGCTGTCATGCACTTAAAGTAGGACATAGTCCTTCTCTGGCTGCCCTACATTTGTGCCCTGTCAGGTAATCTACTATTCAGGTGAGAGGTGGCTCTAGTAGGATCTGGTTCTCTCCAGTCAGGTCTGAGCCAAAGAAGGATCTATTTTTAACCTGTTGCTGGAAGAAGAACAAAAATGAAAGATCTTGCTTCTAATAATGGTAACACACAAACATGTACCTGTGTGACTAGATGTACCTGAGTGTTTGCATGGGTGACTGTGGTATAAGACCACAATCAGAAAGGTGCATGCATTTCAAGGAATTTCTCTTTCAGTGTCCAGTGAGGAGCTGCAGAAATTCAGTTACAGCACATGCTTAAATCACACTGAATCAGCAGCATCAGACCTTATGTCTTCAGCACTTCAATCATAGATTCCATTCGGTCACATGCGATTTAATATATTTTAAATGCATTCCCCAACTGCTACTATATTTTTGGACCCCTGTTGAGTGAATTGGGGTGCTTTTGGTGGTAGTGAATCAGTAATCAGTAAGATAGAAAAAATCATTTCCATGCTGCAAGGGTTTATGGGTTTAAAGGACATATGACAGACTGCAGTTCCTTGTGTGCTAGTGTGTGGAAGGCATGTGTGTTCTTATGGAAGACTGTGTTCACTTTATCCAGTGCACTTCTGCTTTTAATTATTGTTTTGCTTCAAGTGAACAAGAAGAACCCGTTCAGGTCAAAAAAGAAGAACCTGTGCATGCCTGTCTAACGTTGTGCAGATTTGTAGATAAAAATTAGTTCAAGGCACTTTTTTTTTTTAAATCACTGTCTTTGCTCTACTCTTTCATTTCATCTTGCTTTGTTTTATCTTTGTTTCTTTTTCTCCCTCTTCCATCAGCCTCCCTCGTTTTTTTCTTTCTATTTCTCAGCTATAAGCATGTGCATTGTTCACCTTCAGTCAGGTGTATGAGAGGCCTGTTGCAAGTGTCTCACTTACATCCTGCTGTTAATCCACTTCTCTCTAAAACATCCTTTCCCCTTACTAGATAGACTCATACACATGCATACATAAACTCCTGCTAATGCACAAAACACACAGAAAGATAATACCCACACACGCCCGGGAGACCTGAGTCACTTATCCAAACTTCCTACACATCCAGAATGTGTCTGTGTGTGGGCCTATGCATGTGCTCTATGTGGGTGTGTTTTTATAATGGATATATGTGATATTTTCATTTTCTATCTTGTCTTCTAGCTTTTTTTGTGTGTTTTTGGACTTTCTTTAGATACTGTGTGAGTAATAGCTGTACCTGTGTTTAGTAGTATCGATTTAGAATCTGCTCTCCCAGTGGTTTCGATCCGCATATTTATACCAAAAAAAAAGAAGAAAGAAACTATTAACACTGCAAAATCACTGACTTGCTTTTCGCTCTCATCTCGCATACTCCGGATGTGTACAAATGCAAGGCATTGCTCGATAGTCTTATTCTAATTTATCAGTCTGTTTTGTCACTAAGGTTTATTTTGAGCGGCACACATGCACATGCATCTTTGTATCCACAGATGTAGGTCAAACTGAGCGCTTGTATCAAATTGAGACCGGCTTCAACATGGAAGCAGGTTAGTCGAGCAGTTATATGTTGGGCCTGATATCTTAACCTAAATCTTTTATTTTCTGTTAATGGTGGGAAAAGATCGATAAAGCCTGCCGGTGAATTCTGGGACGTCACAGTGGTTTCGACTTACATTTTAGAAGCTTAGGGGTATATGAAACACATGTAAGGATACTAAATGGCAG
The DNA here is from genome assembly GCA_024447675.2 of Pterophyllum scalare. Lineage (NCBI taxonomy): Eukaryota > Metazoa > Chordata > Actinopteri > Cichliformes > Cichlidae > Pterophyllum > Pterophyllum scalare. The sequence goes on along the minus strand of JAMQGT020012427.1, from coordinate 54,567 downwards.
GAATTATATTTTTCCCCTTTAGATAAGCAGGTATTCCTTGGTTTAGGTTAAAAACTATACCAGCATCATGTGGAAAGATAACATATTAATCTTGCATGAGATGCATTTTAATGAAAGTGACAAGTAGGTATGCAGTTCCTATTGCTAATTTTCATCCACAGCCTTTCCTTCTTCTGCAGTCACTCCCAAAACTACTGACTATACACACACAATATAATATTCTTGGACAGTTAGTATGTTTAAAAGACAGCAGTTTCAGTTGAAGGGTAATTAAGACCAGAGCAAACAACTCCTTTTTCAAACCAGCTCAAAGACAGCAAAGTGGAATACTAAGAATTCTATGTCTGCCCTATAATACAGAAGCACTGTAATTAGAGAGACGTTGGACTTTTAGATGCTTTAGATGAATTGTCTTTTGAGGTAGTTCAAAGGCAAGCCACAGCAGCTGCACTAAGTATTCAAGGCTTTTGGATACTGTATGAGCCTGAAGGTGCAGTTGTTATTTGTATGTAATAGCTCATATTAGTCAATGTTTCAAATACAAAAAGACGGCATGTTGTTTGTAAATTAGTTCATAACTATAATAAGTTAGTTCATAACTATAATGTAAGTTATTTATTTAAACTGAAAATATCTGCTACATACCAGGATATGAAATTCAGCATACATTTGAGCTTAGATCTATAAATTTTGACATTTTTACAGTAAAGTAATACAACCTTAATCAGGAAATAAATCTGCTGACACAGTAACTTCTTTCTTTGAGTTTTCTTGCAGCAACCATCTTCAACCATCTCCAGGCAAGCCTGTTGCATGAATATGTTCTTGTTTTTGCTTATGTTTTTAAGCCATTTAAATTACATATACACTACACAAACACATGCCCTCAGGACAGTAGAACATATAACTGATACTGTTATTAATGCATTATTGTAAAAACATCAGATGTTGCTGTGGAATTCAACACATCAGCAAGAGAAATTGGTCTGTTATTACTTTATATTTCTGTAGACCTGCATACAAGATACACTATATAGACAAAAGTGCAGGGGCACCTACACATTACACCTACAGGAGCTGCTCAGTCATGAAAGCCCATGTCATGAAGCTCCCAGAGCATAGTTGTTATGCTGATCTTAATGGCAGAGGAGGTTTGGAGCTCTGCAGTTACTGAGTCATCAGAGCGTTGGCGATGCACCATTCTCTTGAACTTTACGTGGTCTACCACTTGGTGGCTGAGTTGCTGTGGTTCCTAAACGCTTCGAATTTGCAAAAAATCTCACTCACAGTTGATTGTGGATTATGTAGGAGAGTAGAAATTGCACAAACTGACTTGCTGCAGCGGTGGTATCATATTACAGTACCAAGCTCAAATTCAGTGAGCTCTTTAGAACGGCCTATTCTTTCACAAATATTTAAAAAAGCTGACTGCAAGGCTAGGTGCTTGATTTCACACACCTGTGGCAGTGGGACTGAAAATTAAAAAACTGAATTAAAAAATTAAACGGTGTGGCCTGTCCATAAAGCGTATGTTTGAGAACTTACAATAAAAAAGATCCAAACTTTATTTTTACACAAGAATTCTACATTTGACTAGACTTCATTGCTAACGAGGTCATGCAGAGGCATGTGTAAGTCTTCCATTATGTTTAGTGACTGTACACGTACAGAGGCAACATGTGTGCAACTGTTGCTCGTAGCATGCCTTAGATCCACAGGCTCTGTGTTTCTCCTCTCTTGCGTAAAGAAAAAAAAAGCAGAAAAATGTGTCATTGTGAAAGTTGTGCTGTTCAAAAGGGAAAATCATGTTGCTGCTTGAGCAGTTCTGAAAACAGGCTGCCCTCACAACAGTAGCATTTGCAAATCCAGACTGATCAGCTGTTTCTATATATAGATCTGAGCTCCAACGAGCTGGATAACCGCAGAGAAACAGCAATTACAGAAAAATATTCTGATAACATGATATTTATGTGGAGCAGCGAGGCTTAGCGCAAGAGTAAAGGTTACACAAGGCTTTACTTTTTCTCAATATTTGTCGTGATACAAATGAGACACTGACTGATATGACTCCTCATCATAGTAATTTGCATGTGAGTAATACTCTTACAGAAAACTCGAGAGCATTCTTACTTTTTTCATGTGAAATCAGATTTATGACCTTATGATTTGTTTATCTTCTGGCCTGAGACTGAAAGTGCTGGTGGGGAAGAGTCATTGTTGAGGCTTTCTGTTAAACACTACTTCTGGGGTGCCATCCAGCAGTTCAATTCAGTTCAGTTCAATTTAATTTATATAACGCCAAATCACAACAAAAGCAGGAGATGCAAGCATGGGATAAAGAAATAATTAGAAGTGAATATGTACTTTGTTTTGGTATACATGATCGCAATGTTATTTGATGTGGTAAAGTAAATTATGTAGTTTCCCAAAAAGCTCAGTTCCTAATCTGAAACACCCTCACCCATGCCCATAGGCAAATGGGTACTTCTTTATTTGAAGGAGCATCACTTGCCATGAAGTAGCCTTTAAAAATGTTTGACTGTTCACTTTAAGTGTTATTATGATGATATTTTTATTACAGAGTTGACACTGTTTCAGATGTCTTTCTTATGACAACTTGATATTAACCAAGAGTTAGAGGTTATATGACTTGGGTTTAATTACTAATGCAAATTGTACCACAGTGATGAGGTCAAATAAAATATTAATCACACAGTTATCTTTCTCATGAGAACCAAAGTCAACCACATATGATGAATTAATGTAAAGCTAAATTGTTTCTTGTTTGATGAACTACCTGCTATGTCATGTTAATGACTGAATCTCGAAAGGGACATCTGAAGCAATGTCATTCATTATGACTGGATGAATCTAAATGGCAACAGTAACTGACAGTTACTGACATTTCAAGTTGACGACAGGTTTAATACCATGACATTGCAAATCCCTTCAAATGAACTGCAACCTGCAAATGTTATAAAGCTATAGTAGAAGTTCAGTAAGGAATGTTACTTTGCCTCATGAAAGTGTAGCTCTGCATCTCAACAGCTTTTTATTTAAGGCCCCAGTCACACGCACAGTAAAAAGTGTATGTGCAGAAAGTTGAAGTCACTTAAAATTTCTGCTTTAGCCATGGCAGAAATATAGATTGCTTTCACTCAAAAATTTAAGTGACTCCAACTTCCTGCACATACACTTTTCAGAGTGCATGCTATAGTCAAACTAGGGAAAACAGTTGGCGTCCAAGTTAAAAACCAAAATTATTGCGACCTTGTGCAATGAACTTGCAGTACTGTTGCTTCAGAAATTGTTTTGAAGTTGGGAACCAGGTCTGTAACCACCAGTAAATGTATAACTTACACAGCAATTATTTGCAAACCCTTACCAATTTGTCTGAGAGTGATTGCAGTCAGTCTGAGTGAGATTGTGATTGAGAGTGTTGCATGTTCAGTCTCTGGATGACCAGTTGTCACTGCAACAACTACAATCATTCACCAAATTCAATGAATTAATGCAATCACTGGGCAACTACCAACTTTTCCTAGTTGCAAGGAGGTTGCTATCTTATATTTACTCTAGTGTGACTGAGGAAAAATGTGAATTCGTTGACCAGCTGGCAGCTAGTTGCTAGAGGTTGCTGGTAGTCATTATGAAACTGATTGCTGAAGCCCCTGTGATGCAGGCCTAGAGACCAGTCAGTAACCCCCTGGCAACCACAATTGGCTAGGGAAAAATGTGTATTTCCCAAATGTTAGTGACTGGTTGCTGGAAGCTCTTGGCAGTTGCTAGGTAAGATTGGTTGCAAAGAGATACATGATACTGCACCAAAACAAAAACCTCCTTGCAATTGCTTTGGTTGCTGGCAGATTTCCGTGATTGCCCATAGTTTGCACGGAAGAGGCTGCAAACATTTGCCAACTACTCTTTGGTGATAGTGAAACTGAAAAGTGTGAGAAGCTGTGACCTTTGAAATTTATTGGCTGCAGTGGTGAGGCAAACTGCCAAACTCCAGCTACCACTTGCCAACCAGTTGGAGAATACATATTTTCCCCAGCAACCAGAGGTTGCCAGGGTATTACTAGCTGGTCTCCAGTCCCTGATTCATACAGGTGATGGGCACTGCAACTGAATATTATTTATTATAGCAGCAATTTGCATTTTGGCAATCAAAATCCCCCCAAAATGTATTAATATTGTAACTAAACTCATCTTTAAAACGTATAAAAGTAAAGTCTGTGGAATGTAGAATACACACATAAGAATAATGCTTGCTGAATTCATCACAACAGAGCTGTGATATGTTTGCCTATTATTAAGAAAACACCTTATGTTTTCTCTCCTTGTATAATACAAGTGTTAGGGTGAAAAACACACCAATTCAACTGATTCCAAAATACCCACGATTAGCTGCAGCCTGGTCTGTTTACTCATTCTCAGCCACTCTACCTCATTCATGACATCACTGGCCTTTACTGAAACACAATGAAGACTTTGTGATTTGCCAAATCTATTTGTGTCACAGTAGCTAAAAAAAGAGTTGCTGCCATCTAAAAATAGAGAGTGCAAACCATAAACAATAGGGGTAGGATTCCTGTTATTACAGAGCTTATTCACCCTGAGAATTGCTAAGATTACAGGAGTTAGGAACAAGGGGAGACTGAGAGGCATTACTGGTGCTGACGTGGTACTTGCTGTCATAATGACTGTGCAGAAAACAAGACTCGGAAACAATCCAGGCCCGACCTTTAGTTCACTGGGAAATCCAGCTACAACTGTGGTGTAAATTTTCTTTTGGATGCTACCAAAAGCTAGGAGGGGGAAATCTTTCTAAATGCAGCCAAACAAGCAGCAATATGAGACAGATCCACCCATCCCACACCAGAATTTCAACACGAGCCGAGTACAAGTGAAATTCCAAAGACCTTTCTAATTATAGACTCAGGGAATTTCTACTCTAACTGTGCCTTTGTATGTGACTTGCTCTTATCACTGTGTATTCTGAGGGAATTAATTATGGTTCTGTGTGATGCTTTTCCTCATTCTGCTTCACAACCAAACTCAGTTTATACTGGTCTTTCCCTCGAGTCCATCTCTTTCTCTCACCACTAATGCGCACACTCACAAACCACAGGTCTTTGTTATCAGCTCTCTGGCCTTCATAAAAATACACCCTTTTGAAGAGGCACTAAATTAATGCTTTTTAACAACTGCTCCGGAATAATCCCTTTCAATCCTGTTTTTTTTTTTCTCCCTCTTTTTTTCCCCCTGTATTCCAGTCCTTGCCTAATGAGTTCAAAGGAGCCAGCATATGGGTACTCAGATTGGGGATTGTGCACATACACACAAGCTGACATACACACAAGCTGACAAACACACAAGCCAGGATTAAAATGCAGAGGGTGGAACAGTCATTGTGGTAGCATTATTACTCATTAAAGCATATTTCTACAAGGATTTCAGGCTTTCTGTGTGTCCAGGGGGATTTGGGGAGTAATGCCTTCAGATTGATTAGCAGCCTCCAGATGTTCTCAACATTGTCTGACTTAGCAACAAAACAATTGAGAGGCCTCTTTAGGCAGTGCATGTATGCATATGAAAAAGGTGTTTATATTATCTAGTGCGTTTTAATGAATTGCCTGTGTTCTGTGCTGTGCATTCTGCTTTAGCAAAGTTTTACAGATTTTTACTGAAAGGAGAATAGAAAAGGAAATGTTTAGCAAGAAAAGATACAAGCTGATCTTTTTCATATGTGTGGCAAGCCTTGAGGACAAAGTAAGGGTGAGATGAACAGTTCTCTTTAAAGTCTTAAGCTAGGTAGGAGATTGAGGATAAGGAAGGGCAAGGAGAGCTCTGAAATGAGCAAGTGGTATATTATGGGTATCTTGCTGTCTTTTTAAAGTAATCTAAGTCATTTTAAGATCTCTCTGCTACCACAGGTCACTAATATAAGGTCATTTTGCTACCTCTACCCCAAAAAGAAGGGTTTCTACAGCTAGAAGTAACGTATTCTTACATTTCTATGTTCGGAGGAATTGCACCCATAGTTATTATATAATAACATCCATCCATCCATCCATCCATCCATCCATCATTTTCTTCCAATTTTCCAATTCAGGGTTGCAGGAGGCCTTGAGCCTAGCCCAGCTATCATAGGGCGAAAAACAAAAACAACAATAACAATTTTAAATTTTAAAAGAACTAGTCCATTCCTTGAGGATGATTTTCAAACGTGTGTCTAAACCCACTATATATTATATTAACAGTGCAATCAAGTCATTTGACATGAGCAGATTATGGCCAGATAATATTTTAGTGGGTGTACACCACATGATAACAATTTATGACTGATTTTTAAACAGCAAATTATCACAGTAGCGTGAGTTCCCTGAGTGCAGTGTCATCAGCACTAATCCATTCAACCCACATCAAACACTCGCCTTGGCTTCTCTCTTTTTATCTCTCAGTATCTTTTGTGTTCTTCTCTCTCCTTTTCTTGTTTCGCAATATCCAGAATTTCCAGTCGTTCTTTCTTCCTTTTTTTTCCTGCTTGTGCATCCTAAGTCATGTACCCTAAGGGAATGAACCTGTGTGTATGCCAAAAGAAAAAAAAGAAAGAAAGGAAAAAGAGAGTGGGGCTAGACCAGGTGTGACATTTTGAAGAACAAAGTTTGTCATTAAGTCCTTTGTAACATGCAGAGCAACTCAGCAGCTGTGTGGCAATGAATATTTGCAGAAAAGCACTGCCATAGTAAATCTCGCCCAGGCATAAACAGTGATAAAAAAATTTTTTTTTTAAATGTTGTAAAACAGAGTGAACAAACTTTGCAAAGGTCAGATCCAGCTTTCTATTGGGGCTGTGAATCAACATGCTTGCTGGTTTTATTGTGTGTAAATTGTTGATCTAGACGCTACTGTGCAATATACAAAAATCAAAGAGTCGTCTATCAGGCACGAAGTGTTGCAGGCACAAAGGGATTTAATACCCCTCAAAGTAATAAATTGTACATATGCAGTAAAAATGGGTCACTGTGCCAAACAGCATATGGGTCATGTATTGCTCCTTTGTGGGCCAGAGCCACCCAGCTTACTGCGGCTTCACTGAAAAGGCCTTTTTCTTTTTAAGCTTGTCAGCTGGTCACATCTCACGTCTCATTAACTCTCACCCAACAGGTGAAGGCACAGCTGCAAAATCTGCGCACATCTGTCACAGCAAAATGGTGGTCGTGCAGGGAAAAGGGAAGGCAGAATGGAAAGGAGTCGTAAGTGACACAGCTGTCCTCATAAACCCACTGTGGATGTGCATGGTGGATAAGAACATTTTAAAGAAATATTTTTATGATTTGTGTCCTTTTTGGTCATTCCCAAAGTGTGATAAGCTGCAGGTTCCAGGACCAGAAACTGAACTGTCTGAACTTATGATTTAAAAACAAGTATTTTTACATGCTGATAGTTTTAGGTGACCAACCTTCAATTAAGTGCTAATAACTTCTGAACTGATTTGGCAGCTGATTCATAAAATGGGTTAGACAGAAAAAAAGATCAAAGTTACTTTGTTTCAAGAAAATAGGCAAACGTGAAATATTTTTTCCTGTTTTATGTTTTACTTTTTGGCAGTTCGCCCCTTGTCCTTGGTGTCCCCATGGGAACCACAGTTTATTTCCATGGTTTGTTATACACAAGTTTAAAAAAAATGTTCTCTCAGCTGGGAGAACTTCAAACTTGATGTTACAATAGCTGTTATTGTTTTAATTCTTCACTATTTCCTTTTTCAGCAAGTACTGTTTTAGGTGCAAATCAACAATTTTGTATAGCATTTGTGGCACTTTGCTGCCTACAATTTTTATGTAAATCTTTTTTTAATTAAAGTATTGCATTGCAACTTTTATTGTAAAGACAATAAAGTTACTTCCTTTTAGCACCATTTTAACTCCTTGCCATTAAATAAACAGCCATATCGAGCACGTGCAGTTACACAGGAACGGCGAAAGATGAAAAACGTATGTATACGCGCATGCAAATGCACACTCTACAATGGTGACATCTCTCCTCAAACCCAACCAGTAGCAGCATCTGTGGGGTTTCCACTGTCGAGGCTGACAGGTAAGGCCTAATTGCTTAACTTCCTCTTTCCCCTTGATTAATGGTTCTCTATCAGACCGCGCAACCAACCACAGCTGAACATTTAGGTCATGGGTCAAAACAAGAGAGATAACCACCTGCTGGAGCAGTTTCGTGCCCCTGTTGACATATGCTTTAGATGTCAGGAAATTCTGTTAGGTTTGTCTTTGTTCTAGTGGAGGAAAACAAGCCACCAGACGTTTCAGTTTAGTATGATAAAGAGTAACTGGTCATTAACAAAAGCCATTTAGGAAATGTAGCATGGGTTTTGACAGTGTGTTGTCAACAGTGCATTGGCCTGTTATGGATAATCCAGAAGGTGTAAACAGCACACAATCAGACACTCCTTTAACAAGTTTGCAGACTCAGTAACAGTCATAGTGTATTACAGTATATATTCAGCTTGTTTTTACAGATGCCTGTTTTCATTAGAGATCACAGACACGCTACACACATCTGTGTTAATAAGCACCTCCAGCCCCACCTTTTGAGTCAGCATTACTGCTTAAGTGACACCTTTCTAACAAAGCCCACCCTGTAAACGCAGGAAGTGGGTGTGACCGAGAAGATGGATGGTTAGAGAATGAGAGGCCGTTGACTGGGAACCCCTGGGGTGAGCTGATAAAGAGAAGGGCAGCTTCCACCTTGTTAATACAAATGACTAAATGTAAGCCCCCGGGTATATGTAAATAAATAGCACGAGTGTTAAACTGTTTTACATAATTCAATTTCCACGTCTGGGTCTCCGGGCAGAGCAGCATGAAACACATTCTTCTTGTCTGTGTGAAGGAATCAGTAAATAATGAAAACATTTAAGGTGTCCCACAGACATGCATGTGCACAGGCAGTCAAGACAGACACTTTAGAATGCGACCTCTGCACCATAACTTTATCCCTTAACAATAATAATAAAAGTGAGATTATTATTATTATTATTATTATTACTATTTTCTTATATCTTGCATATTCCAAAATCTGAACCAACTGAATGACCAGAAGACAGACAAACCATTTGCATCGCTATGTGCTCTCATCAGGACTGTGAACAATACTGAAGGTGAGGATGAGTCACTTGGCTGCTCTTCTTGAATAAGAATCTGCTCTAACAGTGGCGATGCATCTACACACTTTCCCTGTAAAGAGAACAAGTTATTGCATACATTTTTACAAAAGCTATCTGGGTGAGTTTAGCTCTTTCAAAACACTTGTGATCATACCCTGATCTTCCCTTTACAGGAGAGCAAAAAAAATGCAGTGTCGCAGACTGAACAAAGTTAAGGAAGCTCGAGTGACTTTTTAAAAATACATTCACCAAGTATAGCCATGCTACTTCATTACCCCTCAAGGGTATCTGTTAACAAAGATAATGAGCTACTTATCAGATGGTTAGTTTTGGGTTTAATTGCCTGGTCAGTGTTATTCAAACACGACAGCCTGAAGACACCCTGAGGGCTGGCTGTACAACTAAGTCTTCTGTAATGCACAGCAAGCTGTTATGAAGCTCATTACTGTGGGAGCACGGGGAAGGAGCGCGCACACACATGCACACGCATGCACACACAATCAGACTACACACTGTGCCTGTAATACACACAAATATTCCAGTCCTCATAGTTAAGGAGATTTACTGGAAGAGGGATTTCATTGCTATGACTTCTGTGAACAAGAGAAATGTTGCTGGAATTATTGTAAACTGTGACACTCTGTGAGCTGTTGGTGCTAAAACTGCAGCCCAAGCCTCTTTTCTCCTGCATTATTAATAAATTCACAAAGTGGCCTAGAGAATGACTCACAACACTTTGTGTCCTGACACTCTATCCGGTCTGTTACACAGCTGGTACTGTAGTTAGCTGGTGGGAATCTTCTTAAGACGAACATGAAACTGAAAATCTGACCATATTATTTCGATATGTTTCAAAACCCTCAAGTGTTTATTGCATTCTGCTCAGTGTACAAATGAAATGTACTGTATGAGTCCCACCCACAAGCTTTTCGATTACAAAGGAGTCTCCACAAGAATGTTATGCTAAACTCTGACACTGCAGACATCAGGCGTTTGGATTTAAGACGCATACTGCTGATTCCATTCGTTTTGCACTGCACACATGGCCAGAGAGAGCGAGAGTGAGAGCGAGAGCGAGAGAGCACCGAGGGAATCCCCAGGGGCCTTCTCTTCTGTCGCTGCACCCTAAATGCTTACAGCAACAGCTGCAGACACAAGTGTGTAATGTTGGGAAAACCTGCTGCTAAACATCAAACCTCCCAAAAAGCCCATTAGCTCAGCATTTCAGCAAGGTGGCAAGAACTCCCTCTGTACTTTGATAGAACTTGTGTTGGCTTTTTTTTTTCTTTCATTTGCACTTTTGAAGATTTCAATTCAAAAGTTTGTTTGATGCCCTTGATCAGACCTGCATGACATGCTCCAGTAGAGATATTTGGACTGCTTTGAAAATGTGGTCCATGTAATCTGTTTGAGAATTTCCATATTTCCTCTTTCGGACTTTCCGGAGTTTTTCTGTTGCACCCTGACACAACAAATGAAAGACAAACATCAGGCTCGTTTGCCTGCATGTCCGTCACTGGCATGCATTGTTTACTTTAAGCTACTGGGAGCGTTAATCTCCATACATTCATTGTCTAGTCCGCTTTGGTTGAGCAAGAGATTACAGCTCAACAAAACAGTGGGTTAGCTCAGCTGGTATTACAGCCCAACCTTGTTACTAAACTGGGTGATTTAGGAAGACAAAAGAAAATCTGGAGGATAAAGCACCATCTATCTAATACAAAGACACTGTTTCCCTAATGATGTGATTCCTGAATATAGCTGATTTTCTTAAATGTCAAAGTACTAAATGTGAGAAACTAAATAATTCTGTTGTTCTGTCTACTGTGACATGATATGACATGATCTGATACAATCTGTTGCTGTTGCTTCCTTATGGTATACATAAATGGTGGCTCCCCCAAGGGAGTCCCACAGGAATAATGATTGTAATCCCTCATTGTCTCATTAAAAAAGTAGCTGTTTTCTCTTCTGCTGTATATGAATGTGGTATATTTCTTGATGAAATGTGCAATAAGAAATTCAGATTTTAAAAAATTGGGAATATAAATTGAAAAAAACTATGCCAAAGAGGAAGAAAACTGGAGTGCAGAATTAATGAATGACAGTAAAACAGTTTGAAATTTGCTTGTAAAGGCCTTTATATAGTAGGAAGACATATATAATAAGACAAGTGGGACAAGTGCTACAGATGCAGATTAATCTTTATGTTTAGCTGAATTGGGTGAAATGAGGCAATAATTAAGACAAAAGCGACACAAAGGTTATGTAATACATAGGAGAAAGACACTCTTCTGGACTATAAAGCTAAAACCAGCCTCTATCAGCAATGATTATTTATATCTGCTCACCCATATTTATGCATTATAAAACTGATCCCTCGAAACACATTCTTCTCATTTTTGAACACATAAATGCACACACACACACACACACACACACACACACACACACACACACACACATAAATCCTCAGGGGGTCTGTCAGTCACTGGCTCTTGAGTGAAAAACATCCTAAGGGGATTTTAGACACAGATCCTGCAATTGTGCCCGTATGTGTCAATATCTGGATGCTCTGTTTTTGTTTTCAGGGATGTGCTGTATTCCAACATGTAGCCCTTGATGTGGCGTTTGTGTTGTTGACATCCACATGGTTACGCTGTGCCCTTTCAGGGACTGAATTAATTAAAGGAAGTTTGACTATGCAGAGCACTGCAGGAAGATGTTTAAGTCTATTTGTTAAAAAAAAAAAAGAGAGAAAAAAAAATAATAACAATAATAACCATGTGTGATGTTTACTAGATGTTTTTTTCTAAAGTTGTGTGTAAAAAATTCATTCCAAGGGAAGCCTGTTCAATGCTCAGAGAAATTGCAAAAAAATGGGCTACATCTCAGACTCTACAGGCCTCAGTTAACATCTTGAATAATTAAGTTCATGACAGTACAATTAGAAAAAGACTGAACAAGTATGGGTTGTTTGGAAGGGTTGCCAGGAGAAAGCTTCTTCTCTCTTAAAAAGCACATGTCAGCACAGCTTAGGTTTACAAAGTTGCATCTGACCAAACCACAAGACTTCTGGAACAAGGCAACAGGCAAGACCAAAGTGGAGAAATGTTTGGCCATAATTCACAGCACCACATTTGGTGAAAACCAAATACAGCATGACAGTACAAACACCTCATAGCAACTGCCAAGCAGGGTGGTGGAAGACTGATGATCTGAGCTTGTTTTGCAGCCACAGACCTGGGCTGAAACTGGGTCTTGCAACAGGACAATGATCTCAAGCACAGCAATAAATCTACAACAAAACGGCTGAAAAAGAAATAGAATCAATTTGGTGCAACGGCCCAGTCAAAGTCAAGACTTCGATCTGATTGAAATGCTGCAGCAGGACCCTGAGAGAGCCGTGCATAAACAAATGTTCACAAACCTCAATGAACTGAATCAACCCTGTAAAGTGGGACAAAATTCTTCCACAAAGATGTGAGAGACTGATAAAGTCATACAGAAAGTGATTACTTCAGGTTATCGCTTCTGAACGTGGTTACACAAACTACTGAATCATGGGATGTACCTATTTTTCACATCCCCATACTTTAGCTGTTGCTGTTGTATTATGTATAACCATTAATAAATTAAATAATTTAATTACACTGCTAACATAATCTTCATGGTCAAAAAAATGGCAATGTGCCAACAAATAAAAGCTATATTAGAGTGCCCTTTCACTGAAAAATTGTTACTTCATGGTCTTCATAGTCCAAAGTGCTTTTAAAATTTTCTCAAAAAAATTATTCAAAAAGTCAAAAGTTTCTCTGAACACACCTAAAGTCCAAATTCAAGATGTGTCCCTGTATGCAGGATTTGTGACATCACAAGTTTTTCAGCTGTTCTGCTCCATAAGTCAAGAGTTATGCAAGAGTGTTGTGAAAAACGAAAGTATTCAAATACACATTAAAATGAAAACTATTTGCATGCTTTCATATTCTGAGCTTACCCCAACAGCACCTCTTAATTATCACATAATATTTTGTTAATGCATACAAAAACCAGAGCATAAAGACCATAAGTAGGTTGTTTACCATGCATAGACATGTTCCCTGACTGACTATTTGTCCTGCAGAAAGCAGCTACGTCCTGAGCGCACCTACAGTAATCTTCTCATGTGACCCAGATCACCTTACCCTACCCTGTTGTGGTCAGAGACACAGCAATGCCTACATTCTAGACTTTGCTGATACTGTGCAGCACCGCACACCAGGCATACAAAGGCAGCCTTGTGCTGATGCAAGAAAAGGCAACAGAGAAAATCAAACACATCTGTACAAGGAACACCCCCACTGGAGGCCAGAGGCAGATCCCCCCTCAGTGTGCGTGCTAATGATGTGTCTGTTTGTGTGCGACTTCTCTTGCACATATTCTCTCGCAGTGCAGGACCCAGCGTCCTTGTGTGAGCTCCAGAGAGGGATTGGTTGTTCCCGTCGGATAATCAGCTGGTGAAGGTATTGATTAGCAGTGGAACAGCACAAACTTTGTCCAGCTACAGCTGCACTGTTATGGCCCTTTCTGCGTCAGAGAACAGGAACTCTGGACTCACAACTGTTGTCATTGCAGTGCTGTCTGCTGTGTTTCTCCACAGCAGCACACCCCACCTGCACCTCCTGACCCCAAAACAAAACACGCACATAGACATGCAACCTAATGCGAAATAATACCTCACTCTTTGCATCCAAGGTTTTCACAATTCCACCGACTCTGTTCTCTTCTTACTCCCCACCCCTCCTGCTTTGTACTGATCTGAGTTTCTAGCATTGATGTCATACAGTATGCAACCACAGGACTAATGACAGAATATGACAGTCATGTTTTTCAGGCGATGCTGGAATATTGATAGATGCTGAGCTGTCCAGTGGTATCGACTCCGTGGCTCGTTATGACAGCAAGATGCGGTAGCATGAAGTTGGCCTTGGTGAAAACAAAGAAGAAGAGGAGGGCAGTGGGTGGTTTATAGAGGAGTGAAGTACAAGTAGTACACAATGTTGTTTAATGTACTCTGTGATGCTTAAATGAATGGCATATGGAATCAACAACAGCCAACTGTTTTTACAACAGATGAAAGAGATCAAGGGTATTAATTACTTTTCTTTCTTTACAGATTCATTGTTCTTGTCTTTGCATTCAGCCTGTATATACAGTCATTGTGGCATAGTACTATTCAGTTGATTTTCCACTTCCTCTTTAGCTTTAGGCTTGATGAGATAAACGTCATGGTCATAAAAAATATATATAGTCCAGTCCAAAAAGTTAAGAAGCAGTCTGAAATTTACAAACAACAATGTGTTAGAAACCTTCATTCTATTCAAACATTACTTGGAGTTATTCTGTTTTTGTTCCTGCAGCTTCACACCACACAGAAGGGCATAAATACTTCCATAATCATGTGTCTTTGGTAGAAATAATAACAAAATTTCCCAAAAGAGAGCTAATCTTTTATAATACACACTTGTTCCCCACTGAGGAAAATCACAGGAAATTTCAAGAAGCAACACACTGCCTTTATTTATAGCCTGCATGTTCAAAAATAGACACACTATTTTGAATGCTGATGAGTCACTGGAATTTCACATGTGATTGTTACATGTGTTTGTCCTCTTTGGAGTGTTATGTTTCCTTAAGAAATCCCATTTCATTCACATTTCCCTACTGTTTGATTTGATTGAGTTTTCTGAGACAGAGGTGGGCAACAGCATGTAACTGAATTGAGTTGATTTAGCTCAATTAAACTTTATCTAGACCACTTTTTGCACTTCTATGAGTTGTATGGCATTATTAGTTTTTACATAATTATTAGGTGAAAAATATTTTTTCACGATCAGGTATTTCAGGGTGGTATGTCTCTTTTCCCCAGCACTGTGGAGTGGTGGTTAGCACCATAGCCTCACAGCAAAAGGGTCCTGGGTTCAAATGCACTGGACGGCTGAAGCCTTTCTGTATCAAGTTTGCATGTTCTCACTTTGCCTGCGTGGGTTTCCTCCAGGTACCCTGGCTTCTTCCTACAGTCTAAAGACACATGCACATTAGGTCAACTGGCAACTCTAAATTGGCCTTAGCTGTGAATGTGAGTGTGAATAGTTGTCAGTCTCTCTGTGTTACCCCAGCAATAGACTGGAGACCTGTCCAGGGTGTACTGCGCCTCTTGACCTGTGACAGCTGGGATAGGCTCCAGCCCAACTATGATCCTGAATTGGATGGATGGATGGATGAATGTTCTTAGAGCAAATGTAACTGACAGTCTATGACTGATATAGTTTACTTTGCCCACTGCTTATTTTTTTCTGACCTGGATCTGCAAAACAGTTTGTTTGATGGAGTTTTATTTTTGCCCCACATTCTGTTTCCAGGCCTATTGAAAAGACATTGCACACAACCAAGAGAACAAAGAAACCAACCCGGAAAGTCTTTTGCTTGAGATAATCATTTAGATGGTGTTTTCCTACTCTGTGATGGGAGTATTTCAGCAGCATTTTGTATGTTGCAGTTAAAACGTTGAGAATCACAATTGAAAAAAATAGCTTAAATTGCTATGGCTATGATTTATTTAGTTGTACATGTTTATAACTAAAAAATAACTTTACTTTTAGGGATAGATCATGTCATTGTCATGGTTACAGCACTAATCACATGAGTAATGCTTAACAATGGTCATGATTAAAAGAAACACTTTTGGCAATTGATTTGTAGTAGGCTGTCTACTTGTTGAGTGCGCCTAACAGACATTATCAATAGTTGGTTGATCAATGGCCATTACAAGTTGCAATCAAAAAGTTGCAAATCAAAACTCCACCCATAAAAATCAAACCTGATTTAAATTTGGCCAATCTCCCCTTTAAGGTTGCCTCCTTGTCCACCTCTGGCCTTCTGCTCTTCACAGAAGCACCATTCACGTCTGCATTGTGAGCTTCTCTGATGAGAAGGTGGCAGGTGATGAAAGATTGCAGTGGTGTACTCAAAAAACTTTGTGGTTGCTTTTTCAACATGTCGTGATCAGTGGCATGATGGGTCGTGCCATAGTTCAGGGCATGTTTTCTTGTAATCATTAGTAGTCTGATCATGAGGGAGGATTTCATGGTGCACAACCTCGTGAATAATGGAAAATTCATCAAGCGCGGTCACTCTCGACTTAATGCGCCGCCTTCAGGGTTGGACACTCTGACGACACCACTGACGGCAACAGTTTGGTTTCTGGAGATGGACTGCTCGCTCTCATCATGAGTGATCATCCGTGGCATAAAATCTGGCTCATTTTTTCACTGAATTTGACAGCTGCCCTTTATGGAAGGTTGAGGTCCGTGGTGAAATCATCGACCTCCATGAATTTGACTGTAGAAATGAGTACTTCATTAGGGACACTGTGATAACAGTGCAGGTGAACTCTTACACAATAATCTAAAGTTTGACTTTATCTACTAAAAATATATAATTTTTTGTGGTGTGTACACTGCTTTCATGGTGAGTGTTGCCATACATTTAACATTTAACACTGAAACAATCTTTAGTTTATGTCAATCATGTAGCAGATTGTTTTATATTGTTTTATATAATTATATATTATTGTATTGTTTCAGGATGACTAGGGCCATAGTTATAAAGATAAAAACACCTACTCATTCTATGAACAGATGATGCAGATATTTGCAGGGCTTTTTTTCCCCGCATGTTGCAGTCAGAAGAGTCAGCAGAAGAAGCAGATGGATTTTTCGCTTCCTTCTCACAGTTTTATTTTCATATCAGAGGATATCATGAACCTTTTATGTTGTAGCTTCTGATTCTAAATCTTTAGAAAATGCTGAAATTATGGATTATTATTGTTACAGCAGAACAGCAGGCCAAAAGCCAAACAACACGTGTGTATGTAAACTCAGTGCATGTATTTCTTCCTCTGTGCTTCTCCCTCTCTTTCTTCCATCTGATATGAGAATGCACACACCAGGGAAGTTGTTACGTGCAACAATGGAACAGTGTTGGCCAGTGCAGATGCCATGTGACAGTTCAGGTTTCCTTTCTGTGCCCTCATAAGAGAGCAAGCACTCTGCCAAACACACAGCATGATGTGTCCCCGTGCTTTCATAAAATTACACAACCCTAAGCATCAGACATCCAGAACTAGTACCTTATTATCCCAACAATTACTAATAATTTCTTTCACCTGCCCACTCAACATATAAATCTGCACATGATTAGCTAGCTAGAATACAACATTGCTTTGCTGTAATGCACACATATAGCCAGGTTTGCACTGTTCCACTGTGGCAATCAAGACAGTTGTCTTCTTATGTAAAGGTTTACCTGCTCTTAAATGTTACGCAAGGTTTGGTTCACTGATCTTTTGAGCTACACACACACACACACACACACACATATATATATATATATATATATATATATATATATATATATATATATATATATAATCACTCATTCAGCTCCAGAGACCAAACTGCTGTCGTCAGTGGAAGAGTTGATTTCAGGGCTGTTCAGATTTCATTTCTTCAGTGTTGTGCAATTTCTGCATTATGGCCATGAAACATTTTTGGCTTTGCAGCTATTTTAAACGTCAAGCTTGAGCTTTTCAACAAGTCTATACAACTTTTGAAAGAAGAAAGTGGTCTTTCTTGATATTTCTATTTCTACATCGAAGTGAAGCTTAGGCATAAGTTCAATACAGAAGATCTGAAATTACTCATCTGCCATTTTTCTCAGGGGTTTGGCTGCTTCTCTATTTTGCATCACTTCCACTACCCCACGCTGTCAAACCCTGTGCTGACTTCATCACTTCTAGCCCAATCGTCTTTCTGCCCGCCTTCCTTGATCCAATCAGCCTCAAGTCAGTGTACTGTAAATATCACTGCTCATCTGTCATTCTCCCTTCTAGACTCATTTGTACAACCCATCCCCTCTCCTTTCCCACCACCCAAGAGTTCCTTCCAAGTCTCATCTTGGTCTCCACCTCCAGCAGCATCTGGACTTTGGGGGGGGGGTCTCCTTCCTTAATTCCTATCTCCACTGGGATTTCCTTCTGCATCAGAGTCTAATCACCATAATAGCTAACTGTATTTCTTAGCAATAAATCATGTTCAATTCCTCCTAATGATCTCTCCTTATTGAAATGCTGCTACAGCCTTAATTAGTGTGACGTGCACTGTTTGATACTGTTTAACAGTACACACCACAAAAGTGCACCAGGACAAACTGGAAGAAACAATGTATCCAAATCCTTATAATTCAGGTCACCTGATGATGACATTTTAAAAGTGGAATTAAAAATTCAATAGGTGATTACTCTTTAAATGCCACAGTGCCTGTAATCTAACTTGTTACATGAAGCAAGCATGCATTAATTTTGATTGGAACATGAAATCTTAAGGTAGTTGAAGAAGAATCTTTTACTTATACATATTGTTTGCATCTTATGTACCATATACTGCTGGCATGGACAGTCAGCACTCTCTAAATATATGTAGTGGTGTAAGTGATGTGATAAATACTAAAAGGCTTGCTACTATGCATATGTTTGCACTTTATGTCAGCAGCAGGCAGGCTGATAAAGAGTGAGTCACACTGAAAACACATTCCGGTATGATGACTTCGCTACACTTGGAGTAAACGTACTACTCAAAAGAATTTCCCTACAGATGATTGTGATCTTCATGTGTTCGTTATCCAGTCCACAGAGTGGGGAGCGGGGTATTGTTTTTGGTATGTTTGTCTGATTGTTCGTTTGTTAACAATATTACAGCAAAACTACCAGTCCGTGTCATACCGAAATTTGTACGAAAGATGACTAGTGCTCCTTAGATCACCTGATGAAATTTTTTTTTGCATAATTGGGTCAAATTAAGAAAGAAATCTAGAAAATCTGAAAAAAATACCCCTATCTTTGGCCCTCTGAAGTTGACTTTTTAATACTCGGATTTTATGTTTTTTATGTGATTTTAGGTCCAGTGTGTAAATACAGCATGTCAAAATGAAAAAATTGCTGTAAGGTCACACACGTGTGGTTGTGCTGAAAAAAATTATAAAAAACAAGACAGGGTAAACAGTTTTTAAGGTAAAATATAAAGGTAAAATCAAAAGTCAAAAACAGTCAATTATACCCTAGACTCCACATAGGTCAAAAAATTTATCAGATTCATCTCATATTTGGTATACAGCTGTGGAGGGCCAAGAACTAATACCAAACTGAACGGCATCTGGATTCCAGATTCTGGATTTGCAGGCTACTTGAATCGAACATGGGAAACTCTATTTAACAGATATTTTTGGCCATATCTCAGCTGAAAAAAGACACATCATCCTCATTTGTTGCAGTAAGAAGCATATCACTATTATATACTACATGGACATGTAACATTTGATTGGGATACGATCCAGATATGTGAATACATGGCACAACTTTTGACTCTCTATAGCTCACCCGACAAATCCCATATTTTCTCCTCATAATTAATCAAGCTTTTGCAAAAAATGACAACCACCATAAAATAAAAGCTAGCTTAGTTCAACTTTTTAAACCTTGGGAAATTATGGGCATGCACAATAGGACCTATGTGTTATCTCGGTGATCCAATGTTTGGAGAGTGAGACAGGCAAAGGTCAAATCAGCTGAAACATCTGCCGGGGCCAGGGTTTGTTGTGCCCGACAGCACTTGTTTTCAATTTGTACACAAGCCGACGTGTGTAAACCATGTTTCAGTAATATAAATGCTGCAAACACCATCCTGGAGACAAACGTTTGTTTTTCCCTTGGAGGATTTGCAAACCTTAGATAAAGAGAATAGTATCCTATTCAGAAGTGGAGGTATGACATCATTTTTCTGTTTGCGTTATCTATAATCTTCCTAGAAAAAGAGTTAAGAGGAGATACAGAGTGTACAGGTCTTGCTGAGGAGATAGCTAGTACAGTACAGCAGTCACAGACAGCATCTAACATCTTACTTCTACTTGCATAAACCCTCACAGCTTGTCATGTCCCCATATGAATCAGCCATTATCTCACAACCACCACAGTATTCTTAGACAAGAGCCTATTCTCCATGCATCTTAGAGCTGCCTTGTTGTTAAGAAAAGGCCAGGCACCCACAGTCTGTACAGACATTCAGTCTGTCTTTTACAGGAGTAGAGATTAAACTGTGTGTATTGTGCTCATATCAGATGAAAATGGCTTTAGCACAGCAGAGGACTTGTGTGCACGTATCAACAGTACTACTCACCTTTGCTGTAGCATTTATATGCTATATATTATGTCTCAGTACTTTAGTTATTAAGTAATTGGATTGAAAGGGGTGCGGTGAATATCAAAAACATTAAAGATATAAAAATGTAGACACTGCACTGAAGAATGGCAAATAGACTGGTTCTTATATAGTGCTTTTCCACTGTACTCGAACACTCAAAGTGCTGTAGTCATTAATTTTTTAAATGCCATATTTTTTTTCTCTCTGCAAAATATGTTATTGAGTTCATAGAGCTAAGACAATGCTCCTCCTGTCCCTGGCAGTCAAACTGCCCTTTACTGACTGGTAGGACTCGGGAGGAGGTTAACGATTCCTGTGTTTTGCTCTGCATCTATCACCAACTGTACAAAAACCACCAGAAACCAGATCCTTTTTCAGGCAGCTGTCGCGTGCAGCTGGTAACCCGAGACTGAGTTATCCAAGAGGCTTTTTATTCCACACATGTGGCACTACCTGTCCATTTGGAGATGGATTTGAAGATTTTATGTGTGTGCGGCAGCTGCTGCGGCTCAAAAGCCTGATAAGGAGGGAAAAGGAGCAGGCAGAGACTGTAAAAGTATCCTTTCTTAGATCTTAAACTTATATCTCTATTCATATAGTATATCTATTTATCCTTCTGGTGATTAGCCACATGTGTCTGAACATGTCAGAAAAAGAAAGAATGCCTCAAGTGTAAATCTGTCAGCCCATATGTGTCTGTGTTTATGAAACTTTACCGCTGACTGCTGCTACACAGTAGGCCCTCAAGAGACACTGCACATCGGGCTTAGTGAGCTGATGGATGGTCGGGAACGAGGGCGGTGAGGAGGGTTGCATGATGCTCAAGATAAGCAGGAACAGAGAGTTGCTTAGACTGAGTACTTAATTATCTGGAATTATCATGGCACATACAGACTTCATGTTCATAGGCACTGACTCATATGATCTTCTGCTCCTTCACCTCTCTGGGGGTGCCAGACTCACTGCAGGGATATTTTTGCACATGTATGATTCAGAAGCGTCTCTGAGGTTTCCTGGAAAGAGCCTCTCGTCTCGTGCAGTCAGAAGATACTGCTTTGAATGCTGTATTATATCTCTATTATAAAAACTCAGTACATTTTGCTAAGATGATACGTATTTCCCCTATTAGAAAGTAGCATTAACCAAAAGAAAAAAAAAAGAATTTACAAGATTTTTATTTGAAAGTAATATGCTGTGTCTTTTGTTAAGCCAGCAAAGGAACAAGACTTGAAGTATTACAGAGAATGTAACCATATCCTCTGTGAGCCAGTGCTGGGCTGCTACTTTGTTTCAGTTTACAGGAATGAACGCTGCTGCTTTAGGGGGTTTTGCTGATGCTTGTTTTTTTGTTTTTTTTCCTGGAGGAACTTTAACACTGTGTTCACCTTTAATTAACCATCTCTATTTACTCAAAGTGAAAATCCAATGTGGAAGAGTAGCTTAGTTAACCTGCATTAGGTGAGTGAATATAAATATATACAGTATGAGTGGCTGCAGAACAGCTATGTGAATTTGTGAATTTATGCAATAACTATGTGGTTTTGACTTCCCTTCTCTTTTTCTCAGCCGAATACTCAATCTGCACCTGGTTGTAGACTTTATGTACTCAGCTGGACTCTTCCAGCTTCCTTTTTTCCTCAGCCCAGCCTGGGTCTCTGGCAGCCACTTCAAACAAGCAGCATGCCAAGGAGGAGGTCAATGCATGGGATCGGGAAAAACAGTTTGTGATGACTTGAGATTTTGTGTACTTATCTGTTAAATTATTTTTGCCACCCAGTTAGTCATTTTCCTGTCTCATTAGAGAAATTATGCACCTGAGAGTATTTTTTTTGTTTCAACTCAATTTAACCTCTGAGGTCTGAGCTTGTGCTTGAGATGCAGCAGGTCTATGTTGATCAGAATAAGGTGCAGAAAAAGCCAAATATAGTGAGGAAGCATCACATCAGTCTATGTTAATTTGTCGCTGTTTAAATTCAACATTAATTTGCCTGTTCATGGGTAATAAGTGTTCTCAGTTTGAAGTTGCTACCTATTAACATACTTAACATAGATTTCTTTCTTTCTTTATTTATTTTTTTAAATCAACACTGTGTCAAATACCAGTGTGACCGAACAGTGTAGTCCATGCACAGCAACCCAACAGATGTACATTGATGCCCATTTAAACCAATCGTTCTGTTACAAGCACACTAGCTTTCTCTTCACAAAGCTGGCCGGTGATGGAGAACCGGATGTAGGTAAGTTCGGCTCTGCTGAGAAAAGGGATGTCTGGCTCATATTTGACGGTGCTTGAGCTCACATCAAAGTGGCTTTGCATTAGCCAGAGCAATAAAAATCCCACTTCAGTGAGTTGTCTGGTTTTAATGTGTTTATCTTAGGATGTTAAGGTTTTAGGCTAAAACTGAGGGAAGTTTAAAAAATAACAGCTAATATGCTGTGTCTTAAACTCTTTCCTGCTCCTGGGATGATCTTAATGTGTGATGATGTTCCAGCAACACTGGCCAACAATTCTTTTTATTGGTGTGGTGGAAGAGTGTTCAGGGAGGCATAGCCGCACTTTTGGTGTGATCAATCATCCAGCTAATGTATCATTTGATAAAGGATTACTTTTAGTCTTTTTGTTGACTTTACACTACGGTGAAGTTTTCCAAAGACCATATGCATGAACTAATCTGCTCCAAAAGTGATTCAGTGACAGAGTTCAGACAGAATCCTTGTGTGCTACCCCTGTGGACTTACATGACACCAGATCACTAAAGTTATTTCAACTCACTCATCTCTTCAACAAAGCAAAAAAAAAAAAAACTCGCTGACACATGATCAAAGGACTTGTTTTTCTTAGGAGCCTTTTTTTGTCTTTCAGACTTCAAAGCCCTCAAACATCTTACACTTTCCTGCTTTACAAAGAAAAAAGAAAGGCACTTGCTGTGTGACTCCTCCCTGCAGCAGACATAAGGGTGAAACCTGGCAAACATGAACAGTTCCTAATAATACCTCAGACTATATACTTGCAACCTGTTCTTTCTTTCCCTCGCTGTCTCTCCTGTGCATTTTGAGCAGGTGACAGCTGAATGAGTCAGCTTGGACTTTCCAGCCTCTCTTCTGATCTCTCTGGAACTCACCTCACGATGCCTTTTCCTGTTATTTGCTAAATACACTCACATGCACAGTCTACAAGAGAACACATTTCACACAGCTATTTCACATCTCACCTTCTCCTTTCTCATCAGTGCTCGACTTTTACCCTGAAAGAGGGCCTGCAAACCCATCTAAAGGGCAAAAGAAAACTGGAATCCGCCCTTGGCTGAGGATTAGGGTGCCTCTCAGGCAGCTTCACGTCTCAGAGGAGTGTGAGGCTGATCTTTCACCTTTTCTCTTCACTGTCTCAGTTTTGGCTGTGGGGTTAAAGAGGTAGGATGGACGAGTTAAGTGTACTGTTACTTGGGTGTGACAGTGTGCCAATGTGGACTCTAGTTTCACAGCCTAACCTGAACCCTATCTGAGAAATACTGAGTCTTTCCTGGATATGGCAGAGTAAACAAAACACTCCATGCCCAGTCATTCCATCTCTTGGGATTAGGAGGATGGCGTTCAGTTCTTGGAACTTTTGCATACTTTTGGACACACATAGAGCACCAAAGCAGATTAAAGAAGCATGGTTACTTAGAATTACAATTCACACTGTACTCAAATGCACAAATGTGTTTATTGTCCAGACTTATGAAGTTTTTTTGTTTTCAACTAACTCCAGTTGTGTAGAACTGTTACCCTTGCCAAATGTAATTGTTTATGCTTATCAACAAGTTTGTGTCCAAGTATTTGGCAAAGCGGTACCTTTGTATATGCATGTAAGATGTTTTGCAAACTCTTCTTGCATTATGTTTCTATAATCATCCTACTCTCAGTGCTATCAGTGTAGACTTAATGAGTGCAACCAGTGTCCAATTTAGTGAATATTTGCTTGCTATATTCTTCCCTGAATTTAAAATAGAGATCTGTGTATTCACAGCTGGGTATGCTGTTTGAACCACATTTGCCTTGCAGCAGTTCTTAAGAATAATGCTGCCCGAAGCCACTGCATACGTACTGACCTTTATGACCTTTGTGTTCAAACATCTTCTTGTGTGCACGAGTGATGGAAAAAAGTATCTGTTTACCTCTTTAGATACCATAACCATTTAGCTTGTAAATACTCATAGCAATCATGCTCAAATATTCAAGAACTTTTTTTTTTTTTTTTTTACCAAGCGTATGACCTCATAGCATTTTGGAAAGTGACTTTCTTGTGACTCATAAAATACATGAAAGTTGGACAGCTTAATCATCCCAGTTCTATCAGCCAGTTATCTTTAAACTACGGGCACAAAAAGTTGACTGAAGGCTCTAAAGACAAGTTGTCCCTCTAACAATGGATACTCATTCTGTTAGTGTAAATGTACAGATGTGGTCTTAATGGAGTTGTCACGTTAAAACGCGGTTTTAGGAGCTAAAGACTGATAGTCTGAAGACAGGTCGACGGCAAACAACAGGATTCAACAGGTAGATGCAGGCATAAAGTCAGATAGCAACGCAGACAGATTGTGAGTGGCCAAGAGATTGTTTTCAGCCATGCAGTGGCCTGCATTGTTACAAGTGCAAACATTCGAGCAGAGGAGCACAATATGAAACACATGCCTCTATTCTGCATCAATATGTGTCTGTCTGCATATACAACACCAGGAGTGTGCTGTTTATTTGATGTGAACAAGTGTGTGTTTGTGTGTGTGTGTGTGTGCTTTTTGCTGTACTTTTGCTGTATTTTATCACCTGAATCAGAAAGACCTCAGCAGGTACTGAACAATTACCTACAGTGTAAGTTAGCAAAGGCTCGTCCTTGCGTATTCTCTTTAGACTTAGTCACTTTGTTACAGTAGCAAAAAAAAAATCTATTCTTGTTTTAATGGTTGTCAACAGATTGATGATTGTCAAAGTAAAATTACGTTTTAATACACACATCGAAGACTCAGCAAGTGACTGAAAATGAAAATGAATGAAAACAAGTTTCTAATGAGATGTATTTGCTTTCGTAATTGGGAAAAATGTCACTTTGCCGCTGATGTAGTAAATGCTGCAGAATTCTAAATATAGAGTGACAGCATTGGGCACCTAACTCAAGATATGAACCAATGATTTGTGTGTACATTACTCAATTTTAAATTGTATCTGTAAGCACTTTGTTCATAGCAGTCCCATTTATTTACACAAATCTATGGAAAATGCCAAAGATAACATGCTTTGACAGGTATAAAACAGTATTTTTGCACCAGCAAGGTGATTCCCAAAGAGCTATTAGCTGAAAACGTGGCATATCTCAGCATGATGTGCAGCGTGTCCTTAAAAATAATTTGAGGGAAATGTACAAGTGGAACACAAAAGAAGAAGTGACAGGCCCCAAGAAAAACCTCTACAGATGAGCAGTGTCTAAAAATCATGTCCTTAGGAAATAGGAAAAAGTGCAGCCAAGACCTAACGCAGGACCGGAGAAGTGCATCTGACCCTGACAGTTGATCCATCTACTGTTTTTCAAAGCCTCATCAGAGATGTCTCAGTGGAAGGGTGGCACAAGAAACATTCTTAAGAAAAGAAAACAGGGAGAAAGGGCTGAGGCATGCCAAATTACACATGAACTGGATTGAAAATCAGTGGCAACAGGTCTTATGATGAACCCAAATTTGAAACTTTTGGTTCAAGTTATTGTCAGTATGTATGGCAAAGGTCAGGAGAATGTTTATAGCCATCTGTGAAACATGACAGAAGCTCTGTCATGGTTTGGGGATCTTGTCAAAATTGCTAGAAGTACAAATGCAAAAAAGAACCATCTGATTTTGATGAACCATGCAATACTGTCTGGAAAGCATCCGATTGGCAACAGCTTCATTTTTTGGCATGACAATGATCCCAAACAAACAGCCAATGGAGTAAAGGCATACCTGGATAGAAAAACACAAAGTGGAACACTATCAGTCAGGGATTGGCCTCCCCAGAGCACGGACATCAACATTCCTGAAGCAGTGTGGGATCATCTTGACAAAGAACATAACAAAAGCCAGCCAACATCCAGAGCTTTGAATGTACTTCAAGCAGCCTTGAGAACTACTCCTGAAGACTATTTAAAGAAATTACATCTGCCCTCAGAGAGTTCAGGCTGTGTTGAAATATATAGGTGGTCACAACAAATATTGACCCTCATACTCAGAATTGTACAAACTCTTTTTTTTGCCTTAAATACTGTATTTCCATTTATGTTTGCACATTTCAATAAACCGCTGGACTTATTTACCATTTTTCCTAGCAAAATATAAAGATATCAGTCCTCCAGTTTCAGGACTGAAGTTGCTATATTTATTTTGATTTCTTTCTCTTTTTTTGTCTTGTTTTAAATGTTGGACTCAACTAAGTGAT
The DNA here is from genome assembly GCA_024447675.2 of Pterophyllum scalare. Lineage (NCBI taxonomy): Eukaryota > Metazoa > Chordata > Actinopteri > Cichliformes > Cichlidae > Pterophyllum > Pterophyllum scalare. Next base: position 27,651 of record JAMQGT020012427.1, on the reverse strand, counting down.
TCAAGCTGCTAACTTTGATACATGCTGTGCCCTGTTTACTTTGTAATTACCTACTGAATAGTTTCCGATAATATCTGCCAAATATGCAGAAGGCCCTGTGAAGCTTCCTAAAAGCAGAGGATGAGATTAATCTCTACTTGCTAATGTGCTTTCTGAGAATTACCAGCATCAGATACAGCCGGTAACAAAATAATGGGTCATTTCAAATGTAGTTTTGCGCAAGAGCTAAACTCTTTCAGAGTGAAGTCCATAGTAATCAAACAGATTTCAATGAGGTGTTCTAAAGACTGCAATGCACCGTGCAGGACGAAGTAGGAGTAACACATGACACAGTGGTAACAACATGTGTATCTGTCATTTTTTTGCAGGTGCCTGTCAAGATTAATTCCAGTTTAAATCAAAGTTAAACCACTCACTACAACTGCACTCTGATATATGATCTCAGTGATATTATATTCTAACTTCTTTTTAGCTATTTCCCTCATTGCGTTCTGCTCAGACACCCCTAGCAGTTTCTGCTGGCAATATAACACTGAATGCATTCTGTGCTGTTCTTTAAATGTGACTCTCGGGCCAGCATTACCCTGATCTCTTTACACATGGCCATGTGAGGTCAAACTTCTCCTGAGTGGCAATTTTAAATTTCACCCATCATTGTATGTTTGCTTTGCTTGACAGAATTACGTTTTTGAGACAAACGACTTTTCCATTGCAGCAATTAACAATGAGTGTGATAAACAAAGAGCAGACAAAGGCTTCGTAATTGAATCAACCGTCATTCTCTTTTCTGGAGCATCCCTCGGCCTAATTAAGGATTGCTTACTGGTTGTCATGGGAGACAATGACAACGTGAATAGAGCTGTCACTCTGGATCAGACTGACATGTTGCCTTGGCAACAAGGGTCAGTGGGTTTGCAGTTCATGTGGAAGATGGAAGATGGGAGGAGGAGGAGGAGGAGGAGGAGGAGGAGGAGGACAGAACTGTAGAGGCTGTACAGAGAATCTGCATCCAAGAATCTGCCTGGGATGAGTCTTTCATTAGTATTTCACAAAAGCAGTTTTAAAAAGCACTGAAACAGACTCTCTGAAGGTCAGTGCTGCATTAGGGGTGTTTCAAAATGCTATTTGCTGAGTGTTATACACTATGTGCCTGATGGGATTTCACTTCATTTAACCTTTATCTGTGATTTATCTCCATTACATGGATTTTGCAAACATATGACTCAGTGCTCTTTAAGGCTTTTAACCATCTGATCTGTGTACTTTTCACAATGTCTCATGGATAAGACCGGACCACACCAGAGTGATTTGCATGTGTCTCCATAGGCCGAGTTGCTGTGTAAATATCGTGTTGTTGTGAAGCTCTGAATGACTCCTCTGTGTCAACAAACTGTGGCTCTGTCGTGGAGATGCCATTGAATTTTAATAAATCAACATGGATGAAAACACATCTATAAATGGCTCATTAGGGGGTGAAAGTCTGTCTCCCTCCCCTCCTTTGTATCAGTCCACCCAGAATGCTCTTTTTATTTGCCAAGACATGCGGGTGAAGTGTGCCACTCTTTATGTCCTGGCAAGAATCCACACCCATCTATTTCAAAAGCTCTTTATTTTAGCCTACTGCACACACACACACACACACACACACACACACACACACACACACACACACACACACGCACGCACTAGCACGCACTGAAAAGTGGTCCCTCTATTCTTCATAGCAGCCTTGTATTTTTCAAAGGCTCAAATATCCTATAGGCAGGAGTAACAGCTGTCACTAAGCCACCATAGCTGGCCCCCACTCAGCACCAAGTGGGGACCCAAAACTCTTTGTGTCTGTCACTGTCTCCATCCCACTGTCTAGCCCTTCGCCTGGCTGACGCTGGCTACTTTCACTGTCTCTCTTTTCATCCCGTTCATCTCTCTCTGTTTACTCTTCTCTCTCTTTCTTCTTTCCCTCTAATTACATTGCATTCTAATTTTTCATTTAGGAAAAATCTGCTTCCTTTTGCTTTTGGAGGGAGACGCCATGAAAAAGAAAATGATACAGGAGATGGGACAAAGAAGGGGACTGGCCCATTCATTGAGTGTAAGGCCGCAGACTGGGCCACATGTCCCCTTGACACACTCACACATACATACACACATACAAACTTCACCCCACCCCAGTCAGCCTCTAATCTGCACTGTTCCACCCTGAGGGCCTGAGGCTGGGGCAGCTGCTACTGATGGAGCCAGAGAGCCAGCTGTCCTCACACACACACATACACACTCGTCCACGGGCACACAGATACACACACTCTTCTCCAGCTCATTCATTTGGGACAAAGGAGCCGGAATAGGGGTGTGTGTGGCTCATGATACTGGAGTGTGCCATGGTCATGAGGAGGGGGGACCCTTCACAGCCAGTAAAGTGGTTTTTATGTTCACTTTGTGTCTCAGCAACAGTTGGCAGCACGTGTGCCAATGACACGCCTCTCTGTTTTATTGTCCATGAAGTCAGGGGGTTTAGGGTGACCTGGGACAAACACAGTGACACACTTACAGAAATATACAGAGATCTATGCACACGGATAGAGGACAGTAAGGAAGTCAGGTAACCGGTTAAAAACATAACCAGTCCAGAGGAAGAAAAAACAGATACACTGTTTGCACTGATTTTTTCTGGGATTTCATCATCTTGCAACATCTACAACCAACTCATGTTTGTTTGTTTTTTCAACATCCTTAACATTTGTGAATACATATATAAAAAAAAATACATATACAAAAAAAAAATTTAATTATTATTTTTTTAATTTTTTTTTTTTAATTTAATTTTATTTATTTTAATTTTTTTTTACTGTAACACACCAGTCTTCTACATGGCTGGATTTCCATGCGTGTTAATAGCTATAAATTTGGCACTGCTGAGAAGGGGCATTAATTTCTTGTATGTTTTGCCCATAAAGAAAAAGTTCTTAGAAGAGATTCAAAAACATCACATCAATGGATTCAACCTTTAGGCTCTGATTGGTTTATCTCTATCTCCAACTGCTTCACTTTCTGGCTCCTGCTGGTATTGGTTCTCCTCACTCTTTGTCCCTGATTGGCTCAGCCGCAGATTGCATTCAGGGTAAGCCGTGTCATTGGTGGAGTGTCGGCTGAGCAATTGCTGTGATTTGCCCTTGGTTATGCGTCCGCCAGTGTTTTCTAGATTCTACAGCTGCTTTGGAGACAGGGTGAAAGCCAGCGTGTTTGTTCGAGTGGGTGCATGAGGTGGGTTAGGTGTGTAGTTAGTAACTAAAGGGCCATATGGCTGATGACACATATATACACGCGCTTGCTCTTGTGCACACACACCTGACGGCTGCCTCACACCTGCTGCACTGTCTATGGTTGAGTAAGAGCTGGATCAAAGGAAAAAGGCCCTCGGGGACTTGTGCGTGCGTGCATTTATGTGTGTTTGCATGTGTCTGTTTGAAGAGACATTTACTGCTTCTGAATCTATGCCAACAAAGAGGACTGTATTTGAATGAGAGACTCATGTCTGGCTTTGTAAAGAAAGTGAGATGGAAGACAAAAACCTCACATTTGGCACACTGAGTTTGATAGGAAAAAGAGAAAGATGAAGGTTGAGGTGGAAGGAGGGTGTGAAATAAGAAAATTCAATAGAGGATATGTGGGGGGTATATACTTGTTATCATCTTAAATCAGGCGATTAATTTTATTGTCACACCTTTATTAATGAGGCTGGGGATACCCTTTCCTTTGGTCTTGGAAATAAAGTTCCATTACTTTATATACACCCGCCTACACACAAATCCACACATACGCACTCAAAGGGGGATACTGAAAGACTAGGTTCTTTCGGTTCACCCACAAAGGCAACAAAGTCCGTCTTTGTCAGTTTCCAAGTCAGACGTCAGTGAGTTGCCTCGCTCTGGGGCTGTGGATAAATATGCCTACGCGTTGTCCCCTCGTCTGTAAGCATGATAGTGACTACCCACAGCCACACTGTGCAAGATAATATATAATAAAACTGTATGTAATACAGACTGATATTGGATGCAGAACTTCTTAATTCCACCTCCTTGTATGCATTGCCTGCATGCCTGCATGCATGCAAAGGTCTTTGATACACAATATCTACACAGACAGACACACTCAAGCAAACCTACTTATCCCCTTTGGCTCCAAAGCTGAGTGAGATCTTTTGACTGTGGTCTTGAGTCTATGTCTGTGAGCACACATGCATGTCTGTGTTTGTTTGCTAAAAGACATAGACTGGTTAAGTGTCAGTATGTAATAGTTGCTGGGTAGAGTTGAAGAGTCTGCTGAGGTTGCTGTGGTTGGCTACCCACTTTCTTTGTTTCATAAACTGTCTGTCTGGTATGCCACTGTTGGACCAGGACAAAGCAGCTATTTTAGATTTTCACTGTACTCAAGAAAGGATCCACTGTAACTCTAAAGAAAAATGTGCTTCCAGTTTTAGGCTTTTTGATTTATATTTCAAGTTTTTTTTTTCTTCTATTTTACCCTTTCTCTAGGTTCAGTCTATTCTCAGTATTTGTGTAGCTATATTGACTTAAACTTGCATTGTCTGGCATTTTTTTATATAATGTCAGTATTATTTTAAATGAAATGTACATTGTTAATTTGATCCTTTTCCTAAGCAGATTGATTTAACCAACTTAAATCTCCCTTTATGAGAGTTTTGCTGTTAATCAGCTCCTTACAGAGTGGAGTAATTGCTAGTAGTTTCTGTTAGCCATCATTCACACTTCAGAAACAGCCTTATGCAAGACACTGATGCTCTGGAGGGCTGATCTCAAACTTATTTCACCTCCCAGTGGGGAGATCAATCAAGGATTACTTTTGTCTGTCCATGTTGCAGCTTTGTATGAACTGTCACTCATTTACTACATCCCCATTTTGCAGTGATTGGGCAAACATGATTGCACTTGCATGCTTTGTGAGTTGTTGTTGTAAAGAAAAAAAATGGTGGGTTACTGATTAGATTACCTCCCTTATGCCTTAAGGTTATATAGGGTGCACATAAGGAAAAGAGGATAGAAATGACAAAGAAGCTCTGTTTTTAAGGAACTCATCAGTAAAGTCACACACATACATGCACACACAATCCCACACTGTGAAAAAGCTATTGTTCACTCACTGCAGCTGCATCCTGTGTGGTAGGTAACACATGGGTTACTCTGTAACAGTTCTCACTCACACACACATTATGCACCAGAAGAGCCCTTTGTTTCCCTTACACCTTTGCAAATACATGAAAATATCCATAGATAAAAGATACTCTTAAACTCTTTCTAAAATCAAGCAAATTAAAATATAAATAGTAAAAAGTCTTTCTCCGCTATTGTTCATTGTGTGCACTGGTCGGACAGTCTGTTCAGCCCCTCTGCAGACTAAACCACTGGAACATTGGTATTTACACGGCTATTCTTGGTTTGCTCCCATCTCACTTAAAGCCTACATCTGTCAAAAAATAAATGTGGGAAGTTATTTTATTTTGGTCCCAAGACATATTCCTTCTGCGTGTTCCTAAAGCCTGAAATGAATTGGGGGAAAAGGGAGTTTAAATGTGTCACTCACTCCCGTTGGAATCAGCAGCAAAATCAGCTACAACTTAGCAATCTCGACCTTCTCAATGAATTTAGAGTAATTTTGTCTGAAGGCGTTGAGCTCTGGCTGCAAGAGGCATTAAGATATACTGCCATTGTTCCCACTGAAATTAATGTGACACGTTTATTCTGATGTTGCAGGGTTTCTATGTTTTACTTTTTTGTCTCAGATTTACCTTTAGTGCAAGTGAATAAGCTAATAAGAGATTTTAAATATTAAAAGTTCTATTTCCGGATAAAAAAGATGCATTATGAGAAACATGCTTAAAAACAGGAGGATCTTCATGTTTGACTGGAGTTTTTACCTAAGACCAAATGGCATGGGTTTATTTTTTTGCATATGTTCTAACACGTGAGTTGACTAGTATTTTATAACATAGTAGATAGCAGAGCTTCTACTCTGGTCCACACTGATAAACTGAGTGCGAACGGGAAGACCGAAAGATCCTGACGGTAAAGGACCCTAAACAGGTGTCAGAATCACCAATTAACCACTCTCATAACAATAACAGCTGTATAAAGTACACATGACCACATGTGCACGTGCATGTGCACAAACAAAAGAAAAAACACACATACTGGGCATGCCACTGTCAGTGTGACAGCTGCTCATTCACAAACATGCAGTTTCTACACAACCCTCAAGTCAAGAAACGAAAGTCCAGAGAACACAAATAAGACCAGTGTTACGGGTGCACAAGCAGATGCGCACACACACATGCGCTCCTCACGATTCTTCAGTTAGAGATTAAGCTGTTGCTCTTTAATTGGCTTAGTCGTGTCTGTTTGATCCTGGCATTATTGCCCTGTGTTTGTTCTTCCTTGAATGACCTGATTAAAAAAATCTTTCCCTGTAAACACACTGCCTGATTGATAGCACTGTTTGATTAACACACACACACACACACACACACACACACACACACACACACACACACACATATGTCATAATCCCTGCCCTTCTATTGGCTGCTGTTAGAGCCCTGTTTCCAAAGCAACACTGGAATACCACTTGTGTGTGAGTGTGTCACCACCCCTTTCAGGAAGCAACCGCATGTAAACAAACCCCACATGTGCAGCACTGTGAGCCCGGGCTGTCTGTCGTAAACAGAATGTGACAGTGTGTGCACACAGAGTGCAGCTGGACTCTGGGACTTTACATGCTATTTTCTTGACTTTGAGGACTTGAAGTATTTGAAGGTCCATACGTGGTGCCAGTTATGTTGGATTGTGAAAATTAACAAAGCACTCTGAAAAATAAGCTATGAAAATTTGTATTAAATTGTACATCCATATGTTTGAGGTATGCTCCATATCAACAACTGTCCTACGTCAGTGTGGCAAAGCAGGTGCAGGTGCGTCATGCAGTAGTACACCAACCTGTCCCCACAACCTGGTGTCACATGTTCCCCTCCCCTTGTGTTTTTACGGGATGTCCAGCCTTTTGTACTGCTGTGTGTTTGCTTCTGCAACATAGATTGCATAAAATGTTTTTGTTGTTGTTGTTGTTTGGTTGGTTGGTTGATTGGTTGGTTTTTGTTTTGTTTTTTTCTCTGTAGGCCACCAAGCAAAGGTAACCAAAGTTCAGCAAATTTAGCCTCCTGGCTGGTACATAACAGGTCAGATGAAAAAAATCCTCCTCAGTAAGTGAAAACAGAAGGGGGAATAATAACAAGGTTATTAAAGAACATAACAGCAGATAAACACATTCACAACAGTGATCAAAATACCCCCAGACTGAAACACCTATCCCATTGAGCAAGAGCACTCAACGGCCAATCAGATTTCTGTTACCAACAGCAACAACTCATGTTTATTCCCACCTCCAGCTAATCCTGCTTTTCTATTGGCTGGTACTTGTGCCTTGGAGTACATCCCCTCTCCCTCCCCCCTTTCTCCCGTTTTCCCTCTGCCTGCTCCTACATCCCCACAGATTAAGTGACACCGGCAAAAACAAAAAGCTTATTTTTGTTTTTGGTCAGTGACCGTGCATCCACACAAACACCGGACTCGTTTAGATCTAAAACTATATGTTGCATAGTGGCAGAAAAAAAATGTACAGTAGAGAGGAGGGTATGAGAGAGGAGGTGGGATAAAGTGAACCACTGTTGCCATGCGCCCTCACTGTGTTACTAGGTTAAGTATGATATGTTGCTATGAAAAAAAAAACCCTAGTGTAAGGAAGAGGGGCAATTGCATCACTCCCTTGAAAAGTCCTTGAAAAACACATCTTTCTCCTTTTGTGCTCTGTGGAAAATTCTAATTGGACTTTCAAGTCATCCTCTGGGAGGAATTCCTAATTGAAATGCAGCACATGAAGCTACAGCATGCAAACTTCTAAATGTTCTTCATGCATGAAGGAGAGTCCAACTTAAACTTCTCTCAGTATTTTTGCTCATTGTTGTTGGGGGGGGGCACTCGTTTCTCTTTGCTGCTTGCAGTCAAGTGTGTGAACATGCAAGCTGCTGCTTATTTTGATCTATCGCTGAGTGTTCAGAGGCTGTTGTTAGAGTAGAGGCACAATTTGATAAGAAATGTTGCTAAGAACATAACAGTCAGTCAGTACAGACCTAATGCTATTATGCAACAGTTCAGCGGTTCAAGAAGCATGTTTTTAACTCCTAGGAAAACATATAAGTTCCACATGCATGTAGGAAAACTGAAAACATGTTGTGGTCAAATGTAATATTTAACCACGTGCTTTTCTTGTTATGCATTCCTATGTGTGTGTGGGTGTAACATTTGAAAGTATCTTTAACCCAAGGCACACACACTCTTTTGAAGAAAGACTTCTTGTTTGTGAACAAGGAAGAAGCTATCGCAATGAGCTGCTGCACCATCACTCCCCTAATAACCCTGAACTGTAATTAAGTGATGACATGGCCAAAGCAAATAAGGCTGTCATTAGGGATCCTCCTCTGCCCTTTCCTTTACTTCTCAGTCTTCTGCGTCCTCCATCTTCTGGCATTTTGCTCTTTTTCCCCTTGCACTCGTGTTCTCTCTGTGTCAAGGCAGGTGGTGTCACTGGCTGCACAGCCTCTCTTTTAAGTCCTTTAATTAGCATGTGTGCTAAAAGTAGAGAGGCAGTCTGGCAGTCAAACTGTTTACCCTGCATTGCACTCTTTCTCACTTGCCCTCCCTAAGGAAAAAAAAAGTCCCCAGTATGCCTGCAATAAAGGACTTAAACAATCTCCATAATAAGGATGTCAGACATGACTGTGTCTATCCTGAAATATTTAAGATCTGCATGATGGAATTAGAAATTTGTCTATGCTATGTATTTGTCTAATTTTTTTATGCTTTTTTTTTTATTTCTATCCTTGAATCAACCCGGTCACCCCGTCTGTCCTTTCCATCTGCATGCCAGGACAGAGCAGAAATTCTATCATGGGATGAGCAAATAGCTTGCAACTTCCCCACATTTTATTTGTGTGTCTGAATGTCTGCCTGTATTTGTTCACTCAGCAGTGTTAGCCCAGTTCTCCTCCTCCTGGCTGTACTTCTATGGCCCTGCCTTCCGGCCCGCTGGATTGTGGGCTATGAGAGGGGATTCCTGGCATGGCTCAAAGTACATGTGTTTCTGGAACGATAAGCTCAGCAATGTCAGTAATGTGTCAGCCCCATTGAGGTTACAGTCTTCTCCCCTTATTTAGAAAATTACTTAGCATTGCCCCACCTCAGCCAGACTGGCAGCTAGAGTAAACCAGAAAATATGAAAGGAATTTAGAGGTGGACCAGGGTGAGAAAGAAGATGCATTCTTACATTCATTAAATTCCATTTTCTTTAGTGAATAATAAACTTGGAGTCCTTGTTTAAAGGCATTCAGTTCTATATTTGGCTTGTTTGGCTCACTTTCATTTTCTATTCTTCTCTTTTCCTCTTCTGTCCCCTGCTTTGTCTGATGAAACCAGATGAGACTATAAGACCGTAAGCTGTTTCAATTGTCCTGAGATAGCCTTTGTCATTTGTACTTATTGTAGTTTATGTAAAGACACAAAGACAAATCCCCACTCTCATTTGATCAATGGATCTGAAATCATAACACTTGTTGTGTATTAGGACCTGCTGGGTCGCATACTGTTCACTCACCTTGGCATGTTTTCACATATGTTACATATTCCTCGTGAGAGAGTTCAAAATCTGGCACTTGGATCACGTGATCTAAATTTAACTGTTGAGGTTTGCATGAGGCCACTGGTGTCAAGGATTATATAATATTTTTTTATGAACCCTGTGAACACAGTTTCATGGCAAAACAGGCAATGGGGCCTAATGTTATAGACATTGCACTCAGAAGTTACAGATTTCATCCAGTCAATCCATTCAATTGCTACTGAACAAACACCCTGATGCAATCCCAAGGCAATTGCAGACATACCAATTTGAAAACAACCATCCAAAGGGCTGTATCCTGTATAAATAGTGGGTGGTGGATGAATTACAATCTAAATTTAAAAACATTCTCTCCCCAGCTGATTTTTTTTTTTAAAAAAAGGTCTCATTGGTTTTCACCAGAGACCCAGGAGCGGTAATTGATATTAACAACAGTTAAGTTTGTATCATGACCTCATCTGCAATGACCTGCTGTGTGTGTGTGTGTGTGTGTGTGTCACTCTACCCCCTAGAGGGACACACTGGATCTCTAAAGTGTAGGGCAGGTGTGTGTTTTGTGTGGGTGTTCTTCTAAGCTGGTCACCCTCCCCTTTGCTTACACACAGCTGTTTTGCTCAGTGTGATTATAGGCTCTGCTGAAAGATAAGTGCAATCATTACTTCTGAACTGAGAGGTCTATGTCATGTGATCTCATCGCTCTCAGTGTGGTGTGGTCATCCCAGGATCTCAGGTGTGAGCATGTGTGTGCTTCGAAATTTACAGCTACCTCAGCCTAACTGAGACCGCAAAAGTCAAAACCACCTATGTGATATCATACTGACAGACTGATAGTGACTCTTCACAAACAGGAGTCAAAGCATGTTTACATATTGTTGTTATGGAATCACCCTGGCCACCACAGCAATGAGAAATTCCCTGTTCCCTGAATCTAAGACCTTCTGAAAGTTGCATGTTGTGCTGGCTCACCGCATAGCCTCTGAGGAATGAGCTCATGGTGAGAAACGGTGAGCTGCAGAAGTAGATAGGGTGCAGCTCATCTCTCCAGTGAGTGACACACACACCCCATACTTAGATTAGAGACACCCAACACCAGCAGTCAATCTATCTATCTATCTATCTCTCTCTCCACAGCCTGCCAGAGCCAGCTGGGCCATGATCTCATGGTACCATATCTGGCCAGGCTCAAGCAAAAGAGTTGGAGATGGGTGGGGTGAGAGGGGTTGCTGCCTGCCGGCACGACGTGTAATCTCATCTTGCTGTGGTTACTGTAAGTGGAGTGAAGGAGGAATGGAAGGAAGAGCAAGCAGCTACCCGTGAAACTAATGGCTCTGGGAAGGGCAGAATATTTACAGTTGAACCACAAGTCTGCAAATGTTTGGGGGATCCTAATATGGCAAAGCATGCTGTAACATTTCCCCAGGTATAAAACAGCATTACATGATATTTTGGCATCAGAGGTAACAGTGCTCTGCTCTCAATCGGGCATAAGCCGGGCATTTACTGTCAGTGTCATTGTGTTTACATATTTTCAGTTTAAGCTTGTGCAGTGATGCAGTAGTTAAAACTGTTTCCTCACCAAGAAGGTCCAGGGTTTGAATCCACCAGCCAGCTGCGGCCTTTCTATGTGGAGTTTGTATGTTCTCCTTGTGACTGCGTAGGTTCTTTCTGGGTACTTTGGTTTTCTCCAACAGCCCAAAGACATGCATGTTAGGTTAACTGATGATTCTGAATTGGTCATGGGTGTGAATGTGAGCATGAATGGTAGCTTGTCTCTGTGTGTGATAGATGGGCGAACTGTCTGGGGTGTACCCAACCTATTGCCCTATGACAGCTGGGATAGGCTAAGTGTTGTGTCAGTGTGGAGTAAATTCAATGAATAGCCTACTGGAATTAGAAAAAAAAGGCAAACTACTACTTCTCAAACTACTGTCTGCTGTTTACCATTTTCTGTGTCACAGCTGAAAACACTAATATTCCTAAGTCAGACTACATGTGTCAGGTCTCATTGCCTCACTTTCAGCCTATCGTGGCTCTAGATCTCTGGCTCAGACTCTGCGCAGACAGGCGGCTGCCTCAGCAGTCTGGACTGTTGCTCCAGGCTTTTGGCACCTCAGCCAACACGGGGAAAAGATGTTTGTTACCGCCGTACAAACAGCAGTAGCAGAAACAAGACACCCTTTCCAGCAGTCAGTTTTTTTTGTTCTCTTGTGGCACACATTATACCTGTAGCCACAAGAGAACGTAGAGTAAAAACAAGCACACTGTTGTTTTCCAGTCTTGCATATTGCTTGCATGAGTTGAAGCTCCAGAAATTGTTTGGTTCAGAGCACAAAGCAAAAGCAGATCTATAACAAAGACCATTGGTGTAACTTTGATCTAAACTAGGTCAAGGATTTAGTCAACAATTTTCTAAATGCTTAATTGCAACTGCTATATGGACACAGCACATGTCATAGCCAACATGAATATTTTTGATAAATGGGTCTTATTTGGGGCATTAAATATTTATTTTTGCAGCAACAGGTCAAGATTAGACGCAACTGTGTCGGCTGTTGCTGCCAGTAGTCTTTTTTTTTTTTTCTTTTCAGTGCAGAAAACAAAGAAGGCTCCTTGAAGAACACTGACATGTTTAGGACAAAAATCCCCCAAATTTTTGGGAGGCTTTTGGAAAGATGTACAAAATAATTTTAAAAAGAATCAAATTGTTTTTTCAGTCCTTTGTCATTGTATGATGAATGTTTTACATGTGTCTTGGTCTGCCCTGTGCCTTGGCTGGGACTTTTATAGGTAAGGACAATCATCTCTCTCTCAGATATGCTTAGAATTCATGTTTAATCATAGAATTCTTTGTGCACCAACCACAGAAAGCCAGTAATCACTAAAAACATTAGTCTTCATATTGTTGTCCTACTGTTTAATACCAATCTGCAGTTTTTACACAATATGCAATAAAACTTTATCATTTTGCATTTATGGTAATTTCTCCCAAGTCTCCCATATGCCTATTAGTGCATATTAAGGCCCAAGGAAAGTCCCTCAGTTACATGTCTGCATTTTATTTTCTTTATGTCTGACTGAGCGAACCTTCCTCTGTTCTCAGAACACCAAGCAATCACCTGACATCTGTCTAACACAGCATCCTTTGGTTGTGTGTGTGTGTGTGTGTGTGTGTGTGTGTGTGTGTGTGTGTGTGTGTGTGTGTGTGCTATGCATGTTCTTGAGCACAACTTTGTGCGTGTTTTGGTTCATGCTTGTGTGCACCTGTGTGCTCATGCAAGCACAGATGCAAAGAATGACCAGAGGTTAGCTGGAGACTGAGGTGCTGCCAAGAAAATCGAAATGAGTTCCTCAGAAGTCTTCTTTCCCTTTGATGTGGGTTACCTTTTACTGTCAGCTTGAGCTCTGAGCTGACCACAACACTTACACACTTCCTACCTGCTGCTGTTGATCTGCTGACGGTCATTCTGCTGCAGCTCAAGTCTTGGTTTATTTTTCAGTGGTGTGCATGTGGCTGTGTGTGCACATGTGTGCAGAAATAGAAAGACTTTCTCTTGATTTGTTACAGTGTGGTATGTGTTAGTTTTGTTTCATTGCAGGATTTTTAAAGTGACTTTTCTTCCATCGAAATCAAGCATAAGGAGTGTGAAGTTTAATGTCAGTATTGCACAGTAGAGGCAAATTAAGCTATTGATACATTTCTGTATGAATGTGCAAAACTGCAACTAACCCCACTGTCCACTGACCTGTTAGCCACACACACACACACACACACACAAAACTGGCTTTAATTCTTTTCTTCATTTACCCTCTCCCTCTAAGCCACCCAATCATTTGATCTTCACTTTCCTTCCACCCACATTTTGCGATTAACTTCTTGTGAAGTAGCGTTGTAACCAGCAGTACCACACTTCCTGATACTTCCTCATCACTGCAGTCTGCTGTGACATCTCACATTATGTGGCTCCTTAGGTTTACCTAATGTCTGTGTAGCTGAATGCAAAAGGAGAAATGACATTTCTGAGAAGATGAGTTTGATTACAAATGTTTATTCACAAGGCATTTCCAATGAGTACAATACAAATCAATACTGCATTGCTCTGTATGCATATGTGAAAGTAAAATAAGTAGTCCATTAAAAGTGTCACAGGTTATAAGTGCAGCTTACATCCGGATTTGCAAGCAGTTTCTGCTTATTCCAAGAACTTCCTGATAGGTGCACTCAAAAAGAAAAGTCCTCTTAGACACTTTCAGACACCTTCTTCTGGATCTGCATCTGACCTGTTCCCCTCTGAGTCCAGTCCACTTTCAGAAGTCCTTCTTTTGCACAGTATCTCTCTTTGGCCTTCTTGTCTTAGTCCCCCAGTGTCTGTTAAAGGGCAATCACTGGGTCACTATCATCTTTTAATGTACTATGCAGTACAGTCCAACTCCTTCTCAGTGTCCATCAGGCATTCTGTCCACTCCACATACACCTGAACAAGTCCACACATAAACTCTGAACCCTTCCGCAGGGTAATCCAGAACCAACGTGCTGACCCAGGATGCACTGGAAGAGTGTGCTCTTGCAGAGGGGGTTACAGCCACAGCCTCATAATCCAGACATGTGAGACAGAAAGGCATGAGGCCCCCAGCTGAAGCTCAGCTCCTTGACTTTCTTTTCACCATCATCATGTGAAACATCTGTAGGGGGGATGTCACTTCAGCGCTCTGGGAGTGTGATGGTGGGCACCCAGTCGCACACACTGCGACTTTCCTCACAGAACAGACTCAGCTTGTCCAGAGCAGGATCTTTCCATGGGTTTGCGCTGGGGCTCTAAAATAAAATTTAAAAAAAGAACGAGATATTTAGAGTCTGAAGAGCGGTAACACCTACGAGACATGCAGTAACTTGGTAGCGTGTACAGAAAATTCAGACACACAGGAGTGATGCACGCATGATTCACTGGCTGCCATCTCCTGACTGAGTGGGAACGTACCGTGACAAGAATGCAGTGCGCGTCCTTGGGCTCGCCGGTTTCATCTGCACCCACGAGGTCGGCCAGGCGGTCGATATCGTTGACACGCACCACGTTGATGTCGTTGTCAAAGCAGAAAGCCTGAATGAGAGTGAAGTGGATTTGAAGAGCAATATCACACCCGTATTCCTCATCGGTGGCGAGAATGCAGAATGCCACGCTGTCTGGGTCACTGTGGAGAAGACAAGTAAGATGATTAGTGCATATTCTGCAATGCGCTTGCTTGACATCTTAAAAGCACGAACGGAACTGGAAGTGGCACGAAATGCAATACTTACACATTCATGACTTTGGCGGATTCATAAACTCCAACTGTCAGGTAGTCCTGCTTCTTAGCAGCCATCAGCAGCTCTTCCAGGGCTGCGCCTGCACTTTGCACCCTTAAGATAGAAAAATATATCATCAGCACACTGATCACATTACAAAAAAAAAAAGAAAAAAAGAAAGAAAGTAAAAAAGAAAAAACAGATATAAAGCCTTAATCCAGCATCTCAAATAATGCTGTATCGATTAGTTAAATGTTTACCTATCAGTGTTTTCCATTGTGTTCTCCTGTCCGTGAATCTCTTCCAGAGTCATAGTTACAATCCAAGCGCGATCGGAATATTGCAATGTTAAGAAAAGGCTGTCTAGTTCTCCGTGTAATCTCTTGTGTTATTCTGAGCTCGGAACTGGCTGTGGGTGGCTTTATAGCGCAGTGGCGTAGTTTCTCGGCAAGGGGCGGTCTTTCCTCTCCTGGCTCTTACCATTGGCTCAGAGCAGCTTGGGTGAGGAAAGCAAAAGTCCCCGAGCAGTCAGGCTGTTCTTGTTGACAGCCCCACGTGGGGCAAGATTACAACCTTTCAAGAAATCCCCCCCACCCACTTCCAATTTCTCCCTTTTCTTGTCAACATCCAGCATCATCACAGTACTCAAAAAACTGCAAATCCTGTTTACGATGAACTTTCACAGTGATTGCAAACAACAGGCTGATATGAAGCTTTTTATGCACTGTGGCTTCAGCTGACCCCTGGACAAGCTGACGTGTTTATGAAACAGAGACAAAACATATAAGTCATATTGCAGACAGTCTAAGAAATATGATTTTTTTAACATGTTCATAGTTTGCAGAGGCGTTATTTACCACTTCATCACAGCATCCCCGGTTTTGGAATTATGTAACTGTTACGCCTCGTGTTTTTCCACAGTGGGCATATTAGAATTCAGACTATCCTACAGGTGACAGCGTAATTGACAGTGCGGATAAGCCAAAGGAAATTTGGCGGAGTTTTTTTTTTTCCTGTGGGTGCGCCGTATTAAAAACAGTAGCAAAAATTAATTTATTGCCTGATAAACTCTAGATCACTCTTTGAAGTAACGGATTTCCCCAGTTGGGAGAGTCACTGGGGATATATTTATATAGATAATCCATGCAAACTTTCCCTGTGCAGTTTTCCATTGCTCTTAATAAACAGCTTGTTCATGGCGCACCTGCTCGGCGCGTCATACCCTACTAACCTGTTACTCAACGTGCTCATGTGTTTACAGTCTGCCCGGCGGTTACAGAAATGTCCCCGGAAGAAAAATCTGCAAGCCTGTCCTGACCCGAATAAGAGAGTTCTTGGTGGCGATGTGTTTGGTGAGACTGACCAACCAGCTTATGGCCACACGCCAGTTTGTGTTCGCCCACTGGAAAGCAAAAGCTTTAAACAGACTGTCTGGGTGCGTGGCATTTCTGCACAGAGAAGTGCAGCTCCGCCACACAACAATATGTCTCCCCACCTGTCCCCAGTCTTTCCATGGCGCTGGGAAGGGGGGGCATTATGTGTTTGCGTGTATAGTGTGTGTGTGTGTGTGTGTGTGTGTGTGTGTGTGTGTGCGCGCGTGTTTGCGCGCTACCTGCGTTCTTTATTACCCCTATCCATTCAGATGCCCGACAGATGCGCACGGGCCCCTCCCAAAAAAGAAGCACCAGGCGTCGCAGCCACACGAATTTTCTGGTAAGTTTATCGGTGGGATAAGCTTGTGTTTGCATGTATCATCAGTGCCTTTCTCTGACAAATGCTGCGACCATAGAGAGGCCGTGCATATAACTGGATTGTTGTCTGAACTTGCATATGTGTGGGTAAGTCATATTTGGATGAATTACCAAAACCTAAAAATCTATCTTTTAAGGGGTAAACATAAGAAGTCTAATATCTACTGCACAAGTGGGGTATGCACCACAAATTAGGCCTAATTACAGGAATATTGCATTCTGTTAAAGGTTGTTTTCTTGACTCGTTTCATGTTGAATGATGAGTCAAATAATAAACCAAGCTGACATTTGTATGGACGCAAATAAGATGCCTACATAATAACGGAATGACCTTTAACCTAATCTAGCCTACACAGTCAACTGCCGAAAACAAACACGAACCCGCAGTAAGCAGAAATCTGGATTTACGCCTCCATCTGCTGGTCGTTCAGAGACTGAACATGTCTTTTACACAGCTTGTCTCAACATGTTGAATAAGTCATATGACTCATGATTCCAACCGCACACTGGTGAGTCACCAGCCAGTCTATGCTGTTACCCTCCACACAGCTGAGGTCAGACAAATACTGTTTACGAGTCATGGAGCAGGAATAACAAGGGCATGCAAAAACAGGAGATTTGTGAATGGGAAAAAAAATGATATAATAATAAAAACCTGCAGTTATATTTACATCATTTGAAGTTTGACTAAAATGAGATCTTTGCATCATTTAACCAGCATTACCCATGCATAAATTCACATTTTATTCATATATAAAAAACAAAATGTTCAAAATAAATAAGTAAAAAGATGTGAATGAGGTAAGCAATTATGCATGGGGGAATCCCAGACTGCCTGTGGAAACCCCACAGAAAAATAAACAAGAATTACACTATGTTGCCAAAAGTATTCACACCAGATCATTCACTGAATTCAGGTGTTCCAATCACTTTAATGGCCACAGGTGTATAAAACCAAGCACCTCGGCATGCAGACTGTTTCTACAAATATTTGTGAAACTCAGCCATGAAGTGGTAGGATACGTAAAATCACAGAGTGGGGTCAGTGGATGCTGAGGTTGTCAGATTTCTGGAGAGTCAATCACTACAGACCCCCAAACTTCATGCGGCCCCCTTGAGCCTTTATTAAGCTCAAGAACAGTGAGTAGAAAACTTTATGGACTGGGTTTCCATGGTCGAGCAGCTGCATCCGCTGCATCCAAGCCTTGCATCACCAAGCGCAATGCAAAGCATCGGATCCAGTGATGTAAAGCACGCAGCCACTGGACTCTAGAGCAGCGGAGACGTGTTTTCTGGAGTGACGAATCATAATTCTCCATTTGACAATTTGATGGATGAGTCTGAGAACAGTACTTGTCTGACTGCATTGTGCCAAGTGTAAAGTTCAGTGGAGGTCGGATGGGGCTGTTTTTCAGGAGCTGGGCTTGGCCCCTTAGTTCCAGTGAAAGTAACTCTTAATGCTTCAGCATACTGAGACATTTTGAAAAATTTCATGCTCCCAAAGTTGGGAGCATGAAATTGGGAATAGTTTGGGGATGGCTCCTTCCTGTTCCAAAATGACTGTGCACCAGTGCACAAAGCAAGGACCATAAAGACATGGATGAGCCAGTTTGGTGTGAAAGAACTTGGCTGGCCTGGCCAGTTAGGAGAGAGTCCTGACCTCAACCAGACAGAACACCTTTGAGATGAATTAGAGCAGAGACCACGAACCAGGCCTTCTTTATCCAACATCAGTGTCTGATCTCACGAATGCACTTCTGAAAGAATGGTCAAAAATTCCCATAAACACTCCTGAACTTTGTGGAAAGCCTTCCCAGAAGAATTGAAACTGTTATGCTGCAAAGGGTGGGCCAACATCATATTAAACCCTATAGATTTAGAATGGGAGGTCACTCAAGTTGATATGCATGTGAAAGCAGACGAACAAATGCATTCATTAATGCAATCTTCATTAATTGCAAATAGCACCAGTAAGAGCAGAGTGTGAAGGTTCAATTAGCAGGGTAAGAGCACAGTTTTGCTCAAAATATTGCAATGCACACAACATTATGGGTGACATACCAGAGTTCAAAAGAGGACAAAATGTTGGTGCATGTCTTGCTGGCGCATCTGTGACCAAGACAGCAAGTCTTTGTGATGTATCAAGAGCCACGGTATCCAGGGTAATGTCAGCATACCACCAAGAAGGACGAACCACATCCAACAGGATTAACTGTGGACGCAAGAGGAAGCTGTCTGAAAGGGATGTTCGGGTGCTAACCCGGATTGTATCCAAAAAACATAAAACCACGGCTGCCCAAATCACGGCAGAATTAAATGTGCACCTCAACTCTCCTGTTTCCACCAAAACTGTCCGTCGGGAGCTCCACAGGGTCAATATACACGGCCGGGCTGCTATAGCCAAACCTTTGGTCACTCGTGCCAATGCCAAACGTCGGTTTCAATGATGCAAGGAGCGCAAATCTTGGGCTGTGGACAATGTGAAACATGTATTGTTCTCTGATGAGTCCACCTTTACTCTTTTCCCCACATCCGGGAGAGTTACGGTGTGGAGAAGCCCCAAAGAAGCGTACCACCCAGACTGTTGCATGCCCAGAGTGAAGCATGGGGGTGGATCAGTGATGGTTTGGGCTGCCATATCAGGGCATTCCCTTGGCCCAATACTTGTGCTAGATGGGTGCATCACTGCCAAGGACTACCGAACCATTCTGGAGGACCATGTGCATCCAATGGTTCAAACATTGTATCCTGAAGGCGGTGTCGTGTATCAGGATGACAATGCACCAATACACACAGCAAGACTGGTGAAAGATTGGTTTGATGAACATGAAAGTGAAGTTAACATCTCCCATGGCCTGCACAGTCACCAGATCTAAATATTATTGAGCCACTTTGGGGTGTTTTGGAGGAGCGAGTCAGGAAACGTTTTCCTCCACCAGCATCACGTCGTGACCTGGCCACTATCCTGCAAGAAGAATGGCTTAAAATCCCTCTGACCACTGTGCAGGACTTGTATATGTCATTCCCAAGACGAATTGACGCTGTATTGTCTGCAAAAGGAGGCCCTACACCATACTAATAAATTATTGTGGTCTAAAACCAGGTGTTTCAGTTTTATCGTCCAACCCCTGTATCTCTCCCCATGTGATTGGGAGGAAAGCACCTGACTGTGTTAAAAGGTGTGGCAAACAATTCCAGAGTGTTTGTGCCTGTCAGGTTGCACAGCCTCATTTCTATGCAAATATGGCTCTAAAATGACACAGCACACCTGCAGAAATATTTTGGATGGGTAGAAAACTGAGAGGAGCATATTAAACAAATCCATCTACTTTAAGTGGACTTGAATTATCAGGAGCCTCCTGAAATTAAAAAGTAAAAGTTTGTAGTGCATAAGATTTGACTGTACAGGTATTTTTCTACAGTCATATGAAAAATAAATAGCACCGTTCAGTTTTTAGTTTTACTAGCAAGACATAATTGTTTTGTTGGATGACTAAGTTTCAGCCAAGCTTTAGCTGTCAGACAGATGGCCTCACATTTCATTCTAGAATACTTTAGTATACAGAGGAGTTCATGATTGACTTGGTGACTTCAAGGTGCCCGGGTCCTGTGGCTGTAAGACAAGCCTGAATCATCAACCCTCTACCACAGTGCTTGACAGTTGGTATGATGATTTTTTTGCTGATATGCTGTGTATGGGTTTTTTGTTTGTTTTACCAAACATTGAGCTGAGCATTACAGCCAAACATTTCTTTGTTCGAAGAACATTGTTTCAGAAGTCTTGTGGTTTGTTCGGATGCAACTTTGCAAACACGAGGTGTGCTGCTATGTTCTTTTTTTTTTTTTTTTAAACTAAGAAGTCTGGAAAGCTTTCCAAACAAGCCAGAATTGTTCCTTTTGTTATTGTACTGTCATGAAGTTTAACATTTAACAAGCTAACTGAGGCCTGTAGAGTCTGAAATATAGCTCTTGGGTTTCTTGCAGTTTCTGAGCATGGTCTGATGCTGGGGTGAATTTGCTGTGACATCTACTCCTGGGAAGATTGGTAGCTGTTTTGAGTGTCTTCCACTTGTGAATAATCTTTTTCACTGCAGAATGATGGACTTCACATTGTTTGGAAATGACCCTATAACCCTCCCCTTCCTTGGTATTGTGTTGACACACGTGACACACCTGCTCCAGATTTCCAAACTGCCAAACCTTCTGCTTTTATAGAGGTGCTCACACTTGCTGATCATCAGCTAATCAAGTGCATTTGATTAGCAACACCTGGCTGCTTCTTACTCTTATTTCCTATGGAAGCAGTAAGGATGTAGCTCACACACTGCTTCTGCATTTTAGCTTAGCTTTTGTTAAATAAATAATGGCATGGTTCAATATGTCATATGTTCACAGTTTTTAATTATGTCCTGATACATAAACCCTTAAGATTAAAAGAGGATGTGCTTTGTTTTTTTTCCCCAACTGTAGCTCTGCGTCAATAACATGGATGAAGATTTATTCTGACATATAAAAAGTTTATTATAGTTGTTCAGACATGTATTATACATAAAGAGTTCAAATTTACAGAAGGAGCAACAATCACTTTTTTATATTTACATTTCATTCTTGGACAACTCCAAATGCCAGTATTTTTGCTCAAAATTATTAACATTTAAAATCTCATTGCCTGTCAAGTACAATGGAAAGTAGCTTCAATACCATTTATAATAGACAGTAACAAAAAATACACAAAAATTTAAAAAAACAAATGCTTTACTGACAAAACAGGTTATAACATTTTTGAGTGTATTTACTGCAAGTTTACTGAGTAAATAAGTCCAACCCCTTATTCTGCCTACACGTGTGCTAAGGTATTCAAGACAAGTTTATGGAGTTAAAAACTGTGTACTGAAGAGGAGTAGAAAAGAGGGGGGCAGTTGATTAGCCAACAATGGTTACATCCAGGATTCAAGTTTACTGTAAAACAAATAAAAACAAAGCATTCCAAAATTAAAAGAAGCATGGATACCCTTGTTACAAGGGAAATACTAACAAACTTTACAAGTCTTCTAAATGGCCAAATGTCCTGCAATGGCTTAAGCATTACTGTGGTTGAACAACCACTGTGATCAAGCTTCATGAGGATCAAGCTTCATGAGGATCAAGCTTCATGAGAATCAAGCGCTCTATCTTCTACTACTTCATAGACAGTGCTGACTAATTTGCAGCACAAACTACTAGACTACTCGTTTTCATAATTTACTATGGCTATGAGAATTATGATTTTTGGAATTGATAAGCAGCATATGTTAGCATTGAGATCTGCTGGATGTGTTCAAACTCCACATTTGGTGACAGTCAAATCTGTCTTTAAGTAATCTACTGGCAAATTTTGGTCATGCACAACATATTCTAACTAAGTTGACAGCTCTCAGTGCTAACTCAGTAGCTTGTGCCCTCCAGTAATGCAGGCATTTATATCATCTCTGCAATGTCCTGCAAAAATATGAAAATCTCTCCCCGGTTCCTTTAGACTGCTGGAGCAAGGAAACAAGAACAAAGTGCAAATAAACTAACTAGTAGAAGGCTTTCAGAGGGGAAAAGCATGGACGAAAAGATGGATCCTATATCTGGATGAATAATGGTATTATTCCCTTCCCCCCAGCACCCAAATCATTAGGCATACAGCTCCCTCTGTTGGCTATACTGATCAACATGTCCCTACTACATCTCATCAGAGCGGTGCTGTTGTAATATGACAGACGGAGGATTCCGGTCTATCCAGGTATCCTTGGAACCCTTCACATCGTATGCGACAGCAGATGCCACTACTGGCATCAACAGATCCTTCCTGTAATGGCCCAGTTGGCGCCTGCTTCATCTCTGCTGCCTGAGCAGGACTTGGGAAGTCTGCCGAAGAGTTGCTGTTGACGCCTGTTTCTGAGTCAGGTTGCTCCACCCTCTGGTAGTCAGGAGTGTGATTCTTCTGGCCGCCCGCAAAGATGGCTTTACTGTTCTCCACCTCTCCTTGGCCCACTAAGAAAACCTTCGCCTCCTCGAGCTCAGGGAAGGGTGTGGCATCTGTGCTTTCAGCTGGCAACGATCGCAGGTTCCTGGAGAAGACTGCAGTAATAATTGGAAAGATCATTTACAAAGGTTAGGAGAGATTGTTGGAAAATACAGTCATGAAATCACACAATAGAATAAATAAATAAAACATTGCTACACTGAAAAGATCTTCCATTGAAAATCTATTATAAAGTTATGTAATGCTAACTTATTAAATAAAGCATGTATATTTTATGGCATTGAAAAGATAGCTGAAACATAATAAAAGAGACTTGTTATTTTTATACAACATACTTGAGGAGGGCGTGTAGAGCTCCTTTTCTTTAGCGTTTCCACCAAATGGGTTGACTGACGGGAAGATGATGAGACAGAAAGAGAGCAGGAACACCTGAAAGCCCAATGAAAATGTGAGAAAAACAGCAGAGAACAAAGACCTTGACAGTGAAAAAAAAAATAAGCCAGAGTATTCAAAATTTACCATAACACAAGTGCTGGTTGTGCTGGCCTTCATGGTCGACATCTTAACCATAGCCTGAAGTTTTTTCAGCTGCTCAATCAAGGATCTGTGGCAAATAAAAATAAACAGATAGAAGAAAAGTTTAATGTAACTGATGTCAACTGATTCAGAAGTCTGGTGTGACTACATATGAACACAGAAACAAAGCAAAGACTTCTTACATGTTCTGTTTCTGAAGCATTTGGACTTTCTTCTGTAGTTCCAGGTTGTGTGCAGTACAGATGGCCACCCTGCAACAGACATAGATTCATTATTTAGGATATTTATCCAGAGTCAGACACCAAAGTCTTTGATACACCATAAAAAAGGACATAAAATAAATAAATGATAGGATCATTAGTCATAAAGAAATTAGAATAAATGTTGTGGTAAGTGTATTTATTATTTAAAAAAGGGGCATTAAAATTAACTTATAATTCATAGACAA
Source organism: Pterophyllum scalare (assembly GCA_024447675.2). Classification (NCBI taxonomy): domain Eukaryota; kingdom Metazoa; phylum Chordata; class Actinopteri; order Cichliformes; family Cichlidae; genus Pterophyllum; species Pterophyllum scalare. Next base: position 3,883 of record JAMQGT020012427.1, on the reverse strand, counting down.
AATAATGATTCATTGAGAAAATAATGGTCAGACTAATTAAGAATAAAAGCAGTTGTTTTTTAAAGCCAAAAATTTTCTTTCTTCTATGCTAATATGATTTTAGTGGATTACAGAAGCAGTGACCATGATTTTATCTGGCCAAGAACAAAAAAGAAAAAAAACCTCCTTGTCTACAGTTAACAGTGACGCCATGCCATCCTGTCATAAACTAATCAAAATATTGATAATATTCTTCATTTTTAAAACAAAAGCGCTTAAAAAAATGGAGGTAATTATTATGAGTAATGGTAATTAAAAAAATATAGTGGGCACATCCTCGGAGAGAGTGGCTATCTAGAATACAGTAGAAAAACTGAACTGTGTGTGTGTGTGTGTGTGTGTGTGTGTGTGTGTGTGTGTGTGTGTGTGTGTGAAAGACAATAATACAAGCCAGTTCCAGCGTATCATCTGTATCTTACCTGTTTTCCAGTCCATCAACATACACCTTCTTCTTCTTGCGGCTCTCCTGAGCAGACTGCTTGTTGCGGATCTTCCTTCTGACCCTCTTCAAAGTTCTCTCCTCTGCCTGTTACACAAAGCAGGCTTTTAACCAGAGTATTCACAAAACAGCTAAAGCAGGGTGAGATACAAACAAACAAAATAGATATCATAAAGACCTAAACTAAAAATTACCTTTGTGAGGGGCATGTGTGTGGGAATGGTTACGCCTTCTTTTGCCAAAAGCCGTTTCTCTTCCTCAGTGAGCACAATCTCTTTAAACTGGAACTAGAGGGAGGAAGAACAAAGTTTTCTAAATTTGAGAAATTTTGTGTGTGTGCTCAATAAAGCAATTAACACATCTCTATAATGCATTGGTAACCATTGCATCAATAACACATGTCAAACAACACTTCTGGTTTGGCTGTAATAGCAGGAGTAACTGACCTGCTCTATTTCTGTGGGCTCTGTTGTATCTTGTGCTGGGTTCTCTATGGACAAAGTGCAAGGCAGCTCACTGCTGACATCCAGATCGCTGCTGATATCCTCCTCCATTGCCTCAGTCACCAGGTCATCTGTCACAAGAACGCTATTCATTTAAAACCTCCCTACAAAGTCCTTACAAACCCCATCTCTATCTCATCTTTCTTTAAAGAGATTTGATATTCTTAACTAAAATAAAATATTAAAGATTTCATATATTCAAGAATTCTTCAATAACACATACCCAGATCAATGAAGACATCTGTATCTGGCTTTTCTGCCCTCACACTCTGCAGCATGTCCATATCCTTTCCTCCACTCTGCAGCAGAGAGTAGCTGTGATCTGCTTGGACCATTAAGGCCTCAATGCTCTCTGTTTGCAGCTCTGAATATGTCACAGCAAGGTCAGAGTGCACCGGGCTGGGCTCGGAATAGCTGGGACTGGGCACAACATCACTATCACTGCCATGAGGACTGGGGCATCCAACATGGTTGTTATTTCCAGGCCCAGAGCTGCTGTCGTCAGAAATGCCACTGTCGCTGCCCAGTGGAGAATATATGGGACAGATGGCCTCCGTGTTGTCTTCTCCAGCTAATAAGCTGGACAGAAAATCTTCAGTGTCCACATCTGCTAGCATCTGGGAGACAAAAGTGTGTTAAATTCTAACACACACACACACACACACACACGCACGCATAGATGTAAATCCTGAGACTGTTAGGCTTTAGGAAGCTCTATTATCATGTAGTATGTCTGTTATATAGCCTCAAAGATGTTTATATTATTGTTTCCAAACCATAACTCATGTTAGTAGCTAGTTACATCAGATAATGCATTAAACAGCCATTTAACCCTTTTCAATAAGTTTATTCTTCTCTTACATCTTGTTCAGATAGCCAGGACTCAATGAGCCCACTCTCATCAGGAAAGAAGGGCTTAGTGGAGCCGTCCTGTTCGCCATTGAACAGCAGCCCGAACAGGTCTGCTCCATCCATGTCTGGAAGATCTTCTGTGATTGACATCTGCTGCAAAAAGTAGCATACAGAAGAGAGCATATTTAATATCTAGTAACAATGGACTCTAAATCTAGATTATATATAATCTATATTGATGTAACAGAAGTATAATGTCACTGTCTGGAATACTGAGTATAGCAATCCAATGATAAAGTCTCATAGATTGTGCTGTCACTTTGTTTGGAGTTTGAACTGTTGGTTGGGGGAAAAACACATTATAATCCTTCTGATTTAATTCATATACAATTAACTGATTAGCACTGTTGTCTCACAGCAAGAAAGTCCTGGGTTTGAATTCAGGCCGGACCGTTTTGTGTGGACTTCGCATGTTCTCCCCATGCTTATGTGGGTTCTCTCCAGGTACTCCAGCTTCTTCCCACAGTACAAAAACATACATGGGTTGGGTTAACTGGTAACTCTACAGTGTATCACAAAAGTGAGTACACCCCTCACATTTCTGCAGATATTTAAGTATATCTTTTCATGGGAAAACACTGACAAAATGACACTGTGACACAATGAAAAGTAGTCTGTGTGCAGCTTATATAACAGTGTAAATTTATGCTTCCCTCAAAATAACTCAATATACAGCCATTAATGTCTAAACCAGCGGCAACAAAAGTGAGTACGCCCCTAAGAGACTACACCCGTAAATGACCAAATTGAGCACTGCTTGTCATTTCCCCTCCAAAATGTCATGTGACTCGTTAGTGTTACTAGGTCTCAGGTGTGCATAGGGAGCAGGTGTGTTCAAGTTTGTAGTACAGCTCTCACACTCTCTCATACTGGTCACTGAAAGTTCCAACATGGCACCTCAAGAACTCTCTGAGGATCTTAAAAGAAGAATTGTTGCGCTACATGAAGATGGCCAAGGCTACACGAAGATTGCCAGCACCCTGAAACTGAGCTGCAGCACAGTGGCCAAGATCATCCAGCGTTTTAAAAGAGCAGGGTCCACTCAGAACAGACCTCATGTTGGTCGTCCGAAGAAGCTGAGTGCACGTGCTCAACGTCACATCCAAATGCTGTCTCTGAAAGATAGACGCAGGAGCGCTGTCAGCATTGCTGCAGAGACTGAAGAGGTGGGGGGTCAGCCTGTCAGTGCTCAGACCATACACCGCACACTACATCAAATTGGTCTGCATGGCTGTCACCCCAGAAGGAAGCCTCTTCTGAAGTCTGTACACAAGAAAGCCCGCAAACAGTTTGCTGAAGACATGTCAACAAAGGACATGGATTACTGGAACCATGTCCTATGGTCTGATGAGACCAAGATTAATTTGTTTGGTTCAGATGGTCTCAAGCATGTGTGGCAGCGATCAGGTGAGGAGTACAAAGATAAGTGTGTCATGCCTACAGTCAAGCATGGTGGTGGGAATGCCATGGTCTGGGGCTGCATGAGTGCAGCAGGTGTTGGGGAGTTACATTTCATTGAGGGACACATGAACTCCAATATGTACTGTGAAATAATGAAGCAGAGCATGATCCCCTCCCTCCAGAAACTGGGTCGCAGGGCAGTGTTCGAGCATGATAATGACCCCAAACACACCTATAAGACAACCACTGCTTTATTGAACAGGCTGAGGGGAAATGTGATGGACTGGCCAAGCATGGCTCCAGACCTAAACCCAACAGAACATCTTTGGGTCATCCTCAAGCGGAAGGTGAAGGAGCGCAAAGTCTCGAATATCCACCAGCTCCATGATGTCATCATGGAGGAGTGGAAAAGCATTCCAGTGGTAACCTGTGAAGCTCTGGTAAACTCCATGGCCAGGAGAGTTAAGGCAGTTCTGGAAAATAATGGTGGCCACACAAAATATTGACACTTCAGGAACATTCACTAAGGGGTGTACTCACTTTTGTTGCCGCTGGTTTAGACATTAATGGCTGTTTATTGAGTTATTTT